>LPNX010858063.1:151384-166397 GCA_001517045.1 Pseudotsuga menziesii
ATTGTGTTGGTTGAGTTAAGTAGATTTTAGGTCTCACTTTGAATTAGGGGATAGATTGTGTGCATGTGAGGTTATGAATCCAAAATAGTTACTCAATAACAATAACAATGTAGAAAAAACTTTGAAAAACTTTTACCATGCAAATTTTTTTTTTTTTTTTTTTTTTGAAATAAATGCTAAAAATTTTCTAAACAATTCTGTAAACAAGGGACAGAAATGGCTGTAGGGTTGCAAGTGGTACAGGTGGCTGTGCTAGTGCAGGAAAAATGGAGGCAAAGTGGCTGGGTTTCGGCGCGGAAACAGGGGCAAAAAATAGTTCACGGACCGCGGGTATGGGGCAGACTCGCACGGTCGGACCGCAGATTTGAAGGCAACAGGAGCGGTCTAGGTTGCGGGATTCGGGCTGACAGCGGCGGTCGGAGCGCGACTATGTTATGAACAGGCGCGGTCGGATCGCGACTGTGGGCTGAAAAAGCGCGGTCAGGGAGCAACTGGGAAAGTTCAAAAACGCGTTCAGGACGCAGGAAAATGGCTGACAGCGGTGGTCTGGTCACAGGTTAGGGCCTGAAATGCGTGGTCGGGCTGCGACTGCGGAAGAAAAAAGTGCGGTTTCCGGCGGCCGAAAACGATAGCCGAAAGTACAGTACGGAAAAATAAAATTAAAAAAGACAGCGGAGTCGCCAAAACTGTTGCTAGGGTTTTCACCCTAGCTTGTGCGAATGAGCACCTACTAAGGAATCTGGAATCCTTAGCAGCAGTTCAATGATGTGTATGAATTAAATAAAGATAAACTGAAACAAAGACTAATCTAAATACGTTCTTGAAGCTAAAGTAGTAAAAAGTAAATAACATGAAACAGAAACAGTAAAGAAATGAATGATGATTGTTATTGATATTACCTCCAATGAGGAGGTTGATGGAGTCCGTTGCGCTGGTCCGATGTCGGTGTCTTCGAGCTCCAAGCTGCTTCTTCTCCTTTTCCGGTGGTGAAAATGGGCCAAAAGAGTTCTCAATGGTGAAGGTAGCTTGATGGTAAGCTAGGGTTTCGAGAATAATTTCGGCAGAGGCAGGATGCTTATGACAATGGATGTGAAATGAGGGGTCTCCACCACTTATTTATAGTTTTTTAGTGGTGGAGTGCTGGCCCATGGTTTTGGAAACCATGTGGTTTAGGGCAGCTTGTTTAGGGTTTTTTTTTCCTTTTCCTCATTATTTTATATTTTTTTCTTCCCTTTTGGGGATTTTCCTATTTTAGAGGAATTTTGGACATTTTTGGAGGAAAAAGTGGTTTTTTGGCCTTTTGGAGGCATTTTAGGCCTTTTGGAGGCTTTTTAGATGGTTTTATGGCCTTTTAGAGGCATTTTAGGGAAATATGGTAGGAAAATGGACAAATGAGCCATGTAGTGGGGTAGATGAGGTAGTTAACCATTTTTAGGTGTTAACAATCCTTTTGGGGATTTTCTCCCTCCGATCGGAATATTTCATTAATGTTATTTGTCATATAAGAGTTGAGGTAAAAACTTCATTGTAAGTCAGGGAAATAGTCCCCAAAAGAAGGCTTGTAAAATGTATTTTTGAGTCTCCATTGGATAAGTTGTCCCTGTAAGAGAGAGAAGCTGTCCTTGTTAAGGAATTAGGTCACCCACATGATTAGTATAAATAGGGAGGCTCCCTCCCTCATTTGGATACACTACAAACACAACCAAGTTCTCTCTAAGAGAGAGAAAAACAAGTTCCCTTGAGAAGAAGGAGAAGGAGTTGTAGAAAACATATTATCTTTCGGTTTTATATCCCTTCTGATATTGTACCAAGTAACAAATATATATAGAAGAAGTTGATGGGATTTATCCATTGTGGTTTCCCAGGAGAAAATATTTGTGACTTTATTTTATGATGTTATTGTATATCTTTCAATGATCGTATTGTATTAAATTAAAGGTATAACACCATAGAGTTGAAGTAAAAAATATAACATGGTATAAGATCAAACTTGAAAGGATGAATTGTGCATCTACAGAAACTAGGGATTCCAAGTTCTGGCACTTTTTCTCCACAAACTTTCCAAAAAATAGGGCTATGGTAACTCGTCATACGGAGGTGCACCAAGTTTGTGGAAAAAGGTTCTAGTTTAGTGAAAGTTAAATTATTGAATGTGGGACACTACAACAAGGAACTAGGAAATCATGTATTTTTTTAGTTTTCCTCTATATAATTTGGAAAATGAACTCACTAGAAAAATCACATCAAGGAAGCACATCTTTCTATCCGGGTAGAATTTCAAGATTCCAAGTTTCAAAATTTATGGTTTCTCTATGGAACCCTAGGTTACCAGATCAAGGAATTGTTTAGGCATATCAAATTGCTAAGATACATTTCCTTTTTATTTCCATTTGAGGTTCTCAAATCAATATGTTGAATCAAACTTAGATTGAAGACAATATTGAAGGAGATGACAACTTTTGAGAATGCAAGTATAGAATTTCTCTTTTCCTAAAGAGAATGACTTGGAAAAGTATGTCACGTCGGAGGTTTAATATATAGAGGGATATGATGCCAAGGATACTCATAAGAATAACATGATAAGAGAAAAAAGGATCATTGTAGACACCATCTAAGATCATCTAATTCATCATGTCTCATCACTAAGGACCCCAAAGTATATGTTTGATTCCTTGATCAAACTATTCAAATGGAAGAACATTAACCAGAAGATGACAATGGGAAATCAACTCAAGAATGTGAAGATCCAACACTCATAAACTATCAAGTCTTACTTCACAAGGGTATCTCAAATCAAGGAGCAATGAGAAGCCATTGAAGAAAATGTTGAAAAACGAGAGATCATGATGACTACCCTGAGTGGTCTCCCAAGAGCATGGTACTCATTCATTTAAGTGATATGCACTAGGAAGAAGTTAATCAATTTTTTTATATTATGGGATTAATGCACTCAAGAAGAAGCTCAATTAGTGTCAAGAGAAGAATTTAATAAGATGATGATAAAACTCTAAAAAATCATGAGAAGAAGGATAAAAATAATAGGGATAACCATCCTCACAAAAGGCCCTAAATATTCCAAAGGAATCATAAATCTCAAAAGGAATACTCAAATTCTAGCTGCTTCACATGTGCTGAGAAAGGCCACTTTACAAAATATTCCCCTAGAAACAAAGAATCCACAAAGCAAACAAGAAGAGGAGACATTATGCTCACATTTCCGAACAGAATGAATGAGAAAGGAACAGAACAAAAGAAGGTTCCTCAAGTGATGAGGAATATGTAATTTGATCCAGAAGGATTCATCCAATGATGAACAAGAACCTCTTATCCATATCAGTATTTGGATAAGAAGGGATGCTGTTGATAATGAAGAAGAATAGACACTTGAAATATGAACGAGTATATAGTCCTATGTGGTCTATGGTGTAGAATACATGGCGAGCAATCTCGATCATAAAAAAGACAAAGAATTGTCCTCAGAATTAGACAATACAATTGAGAAAAATTTCAGAGACTCTAGTAATTCTTGCAATAAGACAAGGAGCAAGAGGGACTCCATTAAAACAAACAAAGATATTTGTTTTAATTACCATTTCCTACATATATTTTTACTTAAATGATATTGTTCAGTTATGTACGTCCTTATGTTCCTAGATTTAGGAAATTCGTTATGCGTGTAAGAGTGTTTGTATTCATGACCAGTAAACTTCTAATATGCATGTGATGGATAAATAACCTATGGTGTTGCACAACATTATGTTCCTACTTAGCTTGAATGAAAACTTTTTTCTAGCATATTGAGAGTAGTGCACACTCATAGTAATGTTTTGCTAGAGATGCAAGGAATATAGAAGGTTAATGTATGTATAAAAGAAATGGGTGAATGTTGTAGAATTGGCTAATATAGGTACATGACTATTTGGCATATGTCTTTATGAATAAAATTTTGTCATTATTAATATGTTTTCAAAATGTGAAAATTTTCTAATCATGCAACTGTATTTGACTTGTAGGAAGGATCGTATGTACTCACCTACAAGAAAAAAATGATGAGGCTTGTTTCGAAGAACAAGTGACGTTGTTTCAACCATAACAACCAAAGAAGATCCACTCCAACAAAGTACATGAAGACGTAACTCAATATACCAATCTCAAAAACACTGTGATGGAATAAATAACTTTAGAAGAATATGAGAATCATGATATGACCAAGCCATAGAGACTTGTTGATCCACCTTGTGAGAAGAAATTCTATAGGAGAAAACCGACATGGTCACATGAAATTATCCAAAATGTATAAAGATATGATCCTCTAGATGGGACTTCGAGAGAGAAGAAATGACGGAGACCATACTCTAGCTGTGTGGCACCACATTATGACATCATTTATGAAGAACCATATGAAGATGTCTGGGAGGTGGTCTCGAGACTAGAAGGGATGTCTGTAGTGACTTCCAAATGGATCTACATTATCAAGCATGCAACAGACGAAAGAAAAGAAAAATACAAGGCAATATTTGTAGCACGTGGCTTCTCCTAGAAAGAAGGTATAGATTATGAGCATACATTTGCATTGGTAGAAATATACACTTCCATAAGATCATTACTATCCTTAGCGACATTAATAAAATGAATGAAACACGAAATTGATGTCCAAAAACATTTCTTCAATAGTGTAGTTGATGAGAAAGCATATGTGGAGAATATTCTTGGATTTGAGACACATGACAAAAAGAATCATGTGTGCAAGTTAAAGTAGGCCTTGTACCTATTGAAGCAGACACCTAGTGGTTGAAAACATGAATTTCGAAAACACTTTTGCTTGTTTTTTGACAAAACAAACGGTAAAATTTTATGTTTTTCAACTTCAACCCCTTCAAACTGATATCTCCCTAAGGAATTTCTCCTTGAAGTAAATACACAAGTTTTAGAGAATTCAATTAGCTACGTAATTATATATATATATATATNTTTCTTAGAGATAGTTATTCATTTTGGGGAAATGAAATTTATACGCATTATATACATAGATTCAACTTGTGCATGTACTATATTTTTGAGGTTTTTCGGACTTGAGAACTATTTTTTATAATTTATTGAAACACCATAAGTTCAGAAAATGGTGCATTATCAACACATGTTGGCGAGATTCAATTTTCTTTTTACTATGACTCTTATTGGAAAAACTAAAAGTATCGTTTTGAAGAGGACACGACAATTATGATCTCTATGAAGATTTCAATTTTTTTGGTGTTCTCTTTGTTATGATATTGAATTTTCATTTTGGGTGATTTTCATCGTAATAAAATTCTTAAGGGATAAGGTTTAGAAAAAAATTATTAATAAATAGAAATTCAAATTGAAATGAAACAACTATTATATAATTGGAAACTAGATTCAAGAACAAATCCATTTCTATTAAGTCTGACAAATAATATTTAAAATTTGTAGGGGTTTGGGCTTGGTGAAGTTGCAGGTTCCAGAAATATGCCAGATATTTTCGTAGGTTTTATTGACCATGAACTCTCGGCCGAAAAATATCTTCCAAACTCTTTGCCAAGAGTCTAGTTCAAACACTCATCCGAGAGTTTCCAAACTCTCATCCGAGAGTTTTTTTTAAAATAGAGCTCGGTGATTCGTTCAAAATCTCGTCCTTGAGTTTCATTAAACTCTCGACCGAGAGTTTGAACTCTCACAACCTCTCAACCTAGATTTTTTTCAACTCTCTCAGCCTAGAGTTTGAGGTTGAATTTTTTTCGTGTGTTCATCTGTGGGTCCTTCATTTTTTTCACTTTGTTTTCATAAAATTGTTTCCCAACTTCACGTTTTAACCCTAGGACATTGTACAATAAGAAGGATAGATTTCTAATGAGATTTGGATTTAACAATATTACAGAATATTCGAACCTCTACTTCAATGTAGAGGGAATAATACTAGTGACACTACTACTGTATGTAGATGATCTTCTTCTGATAGGCATGGATCAACTCATTGCACATATAAAGAGGATAATCTCCACAGAGTTCGAGATGAAGGACCTAGGTATGATGCGCTACTTCTTAGGTATTGAGGTGTGGTAGAAATTAGATGGAGTATTCTGTGGTCAATGAAAGTATGTAGTAGAGATTCTGATGTGGTTGGGAATGATGGACTATATGGTTATTTCCACACCCATGGCATGAAACATGAAGATACTATGTGATTATTCTTCAAAGAATATTGATGCCACGATGTATATAATTTTTTTTGGATTTTTGATGTACCTGATGAACATGAGGCCAAACATATGCTTTGTTGTGAACACATTGATCAAGTTTCTGAAGTATCCGAGAAGTGTTCACCTAGATGTTGCAAAGCATGTATTGAGGTTCCTGAAGGTACAATTGAGTATGTGATTAGGTATGTGACAGATCAAATATTAACCTGCATGGTTATGTTGATTCGTATTGGGAATGTTGTGCCACATACATGCATAGAAATTTAGGATGCTACTTTAGTTTTTGATTTGGGGTGATTTGTTGGTTTAGTAGGAAGAAATCAAGTGTGGCGTTGAGTCCACCAAAAGAAGAGTATGTCATCTTGTTTCACTAGTTGCGAGGTAGTATGGCTTCAAAAACTATTGTTATATTTATTTGATCTTGAGTTAGAGGTGAATTGTCTCTTATGTGAGAATCAGATTTGTGTGAAGTTGTCCTAGAAACCAACTTTCCATGACAAGTTGAAGCATATTGAGATCAAGTACCACTATATTTGGGGTATCGTGTAGAGAGGATCAACAAAGCTCTAGTATGTGGCAATAGACGACCAGATAGATAATGTGATCTCCAAGTTGATATCTAGAGTGAAGTTTGAGTACTATATAGAGAAGCTTAGTGTTATCCATATCGATGTTCCTCAAAAGAGGTAGTGATCTGGCATGTCCGAAAGATGTAGGTGAATGAGGGTTGTATCTACCTTGACGAAGACATAGGTTGTCCGAAAGGACATAATGCATATGGGATGCTCTTGAGATGTATCCACATGTTTGAAGATGTTGGTGGTCCAAGGATCATACAACATCTAGAATGTGCCTGGGCTATATCTACATGGAGGAATTCACAGGTGAGATGAAGGGACATAATTCATCTAGGATGCTACTAATGTGTATGCACATGTCAGAAGAAGCATGTTAATTGAGAGAGAGTTGTAATACATTTGTGATGATCTCCACTAGGTGGAAGATGCATATGTTCTTGAGCTATATCCACTAGTTGGAAGATACATGTTAACTGAGAGCGAGACATAATACTATGGGGGCGTCGCTCACAGATCAGTATTATAACATGTTCGTACATATTGGGGGTTAAAATATTAAAAAATTTCAAAACAATATACTCGAGTTGTATTAAGGGTATAAGGGTTTATATTATTTACTATATAAATACCCCAATCTGTTGGGGGATTTTTTATTACAAACCAACGATATGCATATGTTTTTCATGCTGTGGGAGGGAGCATAGAGTTTTCATTGGTTTTTTATCGTGTTGGAGGAGCACCAAGGCACAGGGTTTTTAGTCGTGTTGGAGGAGCACCAAGGAAAAAGGTTTTTGTTTTTGGTCATGTTTGATGAACACCAAGAAACAAGGCTTTTAGCCCTGTTAGAGGAGCACTAGGGCCTAGGGATTTCGACTTTGTTAAAGGAGCACCAAGGCACATTGTTTTCGGACATGGTCCGGACATGTCGGAGGATCCCCAAGGAATAGGTTTTTCAACCATGTTGGAGGAGCACCAAGGCACATGTTTTTCAACAATTGTGTAGCCATGTTGGAGGAGAACCAAGGAACAGAGTTTTTGACCATGATGTGACTGCATTGTAGGAGCACCAAGGAAAAGTGTTTTTAGTTGTGTTGGAGGAACACCAAGGCACACGGTTTTCGGCCATGTTGGAGGAGCACTATGGCACAAGGTTTCTGGTCATGGCATGACTGTATTAGAGGAACAACTAGGAACATAGTTTTCATCTGTGTTGGGGGAGTACCAAGGCACGAGGTTTTCTATAATGTTGGGGGAGCACCAAGGAACAGGGTTTTCAGTCGTGTTAGAGGAGCACCAAGGCATAGGATTTTTGAAGTGCACTATTGGTAAAAAATGGTCCAGTGGCCTATGAACTAGCACCACCTTCCCATGTGAAGGTTCAGAATGTTTTTTTTGTATATTTACTTAAGAAATATGTTTATGATACTAAACATGGAATTGATTGGTAATTGCTATATGTAGAACTAGAAGGGGAATTTGTGTTCAAATATTTTCATATACTAGACAAGAGAGAGGTGTAGGTCAGGAAGAAATCCATTGTCTAACTGAAAGTGCAATGGAAGCATTTCGGTCCTGACGAGGCAACATGGGGAATTGAAAATACTATGAAACAGTCATACCCCTCCATATTTTAGGGTTTCATTTGAAATAATTTACCACTGGGATGGTGTTGTTCTATGTGGAGTGGGATGTAATATCCTAAAACAAAGACTATTTATTATTATGTTGATTTAGTTTAGTTGGAATAAACCAATAGTCTTTAGAGCACCAAGACTATTTTTAAATTGAAAAGTTGGTGTTGAGTAGTAAGCTCTCGAATTCCTAGACTTATTATGTCTAAGTGATGCTGAGCTATAGAATATGGAACATTAGTAGTGCATTAACTAAATGTTATTTACATATTATTTTTCTTCGTTTACTCTTTCTGAGTGATAGGGGCAACCCTTTGAAGAGGGACAAAGCACGCTAGAGATTAGAATGGCTAAGAAGTTGATAAGTAAATATCAACTAGAAATAGGATAAATATAATGCTATATTATTTTAGTTAAAGAAATTAATTGTGAGAGATAAAAATAAATTTGATAATTAAAGAAAACCAAAGAGGCAATATGATTAGTTACTAAACAGAGTCATTAATCCCAAATGATAGGATCCTCTTCCTGAAGAAAAATAATAAATAGAAGAGAGCAGACATTACATCGGTTAATGGTCCCTAGCACAATGGAGGGTTCAACTATAGGTCTTTGAGCATTCAGTTGCCAAGTTGAGAAATTTGGTAGTATAGTAAGGGATGTGGAAATTAAGGGAAATTATTACAAAATTGTATGAAAGAATTGTAAAGAAACCTTGTGGATTCTTTGTTAATAGTGAAGAAGATAGGCCTTCTAGTTCTCTTGTATGCTTGGTTTAGGTTGGGGGTGGTCTTTGAACAGACTAGAAATGGTTTGGGGTCTATTGTTGGGTGGAACATCATAGTTCCCTATTGAATTGGAAGAAGAAATGATCAATAAGTATTCAAACCCTTGATTTTATTTTGATAATTTCTTACAAGTTATAATATTTGTAGTTGATATGAACCATAAGATTTGTCTTGTATTTATGTTTAATATGTATGAGCACACTTATTGTAAAATATTATCATTGTTTTATAAAACCAGAGTTTTAAGAATGATATCAATTATACTTGCAAGGTTGGAAATAGTGTAAAATTGTTCTCTTTATTCTATATGTTAACCCGAGGATTTAGGAGTGATTTATTTATATAAATTCATGTTGTTACATATAATTCTTTTATTTTGTATATTTGACATTGCTAATGTTACCTTTAATAGGTCTGTAAATAATCAACACATTAATGTATATAAATAAAAATATAGTATTGAAACTATCACATACCTCTTGGTCTAAGAAGGAAAACTCCTATTAAAACCCCACGAAGCAAGAGGATTCATTCTTGAATCTAGAGCAACGCCCTAAACTCCTATTGGATTAAATAATAAATTTAATCATATATATAATACCCATGGTTTACAACAATAACCAAAGTAGATTGTTACAGAGTTATTAAAAGACAAAATATTACACAAAAAGCATACATGCCATCCAAGATCTCAACCAAACCATTATTTTCCCCGATTTTAACCACCAACACAGCTGGCAAGATCATAACAACTAAAATAGCCCAGCATAACTATAAAATTTACGTAGAAACATAAATCTAGTATCATAATATAAGACAAGCCTCTCAATGTTAAAATACTCTAAACGCGTAGGGTCTTATAGAGTAAGAAAGAGAATATATACAATAAGAAGGAGCATGGAACAACAATGGTCTTGGGCTTACCGAAGTAAAGCAGCGATCCCATCCATGAAGTGGATGTGCTAATATCTCTCCACGAGCAAATGCCTTGCCTGCATCAAGCACCGACTTGAATCCTTGTAAATATTCATGCATGGGAGAAAAAGGATTGTAAATAAAAGAAAAGGAAGAAATACCTTGAAACAAAATTATTTTAGCTAAACAAATCATAGGAAAATCGCTAGGTGGTTAAAATTTCCATCAGAAATGTGATCTGACCTTGAAACCTCACCTAATGGCCACGATTTCAGTCTAGTAACTCTCGGCAGAGCATGAGAGCTCACGCCTCCCTCCACTACAAAATGCAATTAAACTACCAAAATTCAAGGAAGAGCGCCTTCTCTACCTGCCCTTCGCATGGGTTTCCATAAATACATTCAACTAACACTAACCCAAGACCTTATCAATTTTTTTTCACCAAAAAATTAACCCACACGAAGCTTATAACATAGAAATAAAAGTAACTTAATATGCATAACTGTGGTAAACACTTTATGCTATTCATAGTAAATAAACATATGGGGAAATTGAAGGCTAGGTTATAACATAGAAATAAACTTAACTTAATATGCATCTGTGGTTAACACTTTCCATTGTTTAAAACTTTATGTTATTCATAGTAAATATAGATATGGGGAAATTAAATGCTAGGTTATAACATAGAAATAAACGTAACTTAGTATGCATAACTGTGGTTAACACTTTCCATTGCTTAAAAATTTAAGCTATTCATAGTAAATATACATATAGGGGAAATTAAAGGCTAGGTTATAACATAGAAATAAACGTAACTTAATACTTTATGTTATTCATAGTAAATATATATATGGGGAAATTAAAGGCTAGTCACTCCTAGCCTTCACATAAACAAGTCACATTACGATGATAGAAGAACGAATGTCGTGAATGTATATATATATTTTAGTTATCAAAACTTTTAAGTGATTGTTACTTACAAGGGTGTTTTATATTGCAAAACATAAGACATGATAGACTTGCAACCAAGGGGCAGTACTAATGCCTTCAAAAGAAAGGAAGAAATTCTTTAAACCCCGTAAGGGTTCTTGGCGACGTTTGAAAAGAATGGAATTAGTATCAATATGCTAAGTAATTCTAGGATAATTAATTGTCCGTAACTACTTTTAAGTAAGGTTAGACAGTTACAGTAACTGTAATCTCCTCAAAAAATGTTTTTTTTTATTAGGCTAGTCATTTACTGCCTGAATTGGACATTATCTTAACTTATGCGGAATGTGTCATACTTTTTTTCTCTGTGCTCTATTGTCATAAGCTATTCTTACTTCCTTTTCTATGTTTTCTTGATGTTGTTATTAGTGAAATGTTGTGTTGTCATTATGTTGTTTAATATTTGAATTTGATAGTTATGTTTTTGTATGTATGTATGCTATTTCAATTGCTTACTCATCGGTTATAAAGTTCGATTATTTTTTTATGAATAATTTTGACTTAGCTTTTACTATTAAGGGGTGGAGTGACGGGACATGTTTCCCTTGTAAACACACCTACAAGGAAACTGCTCTTACTTGCCGCTACAGGGGTTACTTAGTTCTTATTGAACTAATGCATTTCCTACCTTGTTGCATGCAGGTGCACTTGACGATAGAAACTGACTGTAAAAGTGGAACAAGGGCATACTGCCCATGAGTCACTAACACACAGCTTGAACGAATAGACATACATTCCTATCCTAGTGACTATTATTACAATAATTAGTTATTATTTACGTAAGCATGGATATTTTCCAGGCCTATGTTTGAACTATTTACCATTATGGTTTTATGGTCTTATGACCTTGATTTAATTACTCATGTACTTTAGTATTTACATGGTATACAATGCATCAGGCTTATCATATTATAACATGGTCCTTGGTTTATTAAATTATTTGTGTAAAATATTGAAAAGATAACATTAGCCATTCATGGCATATTACATATGCCATGAATTATGGCTATACCCTAAGTATACGATACAAATGTTGGGATTTATATTTTTCATGGCAATTAAACATGAAACTGCATTGCGGGGTGATATGAACTATATACTTTGGTTTCAATTTTTAGTAATGGAGGCCAAGGTGGATAATTTAATGTGCTTTGGAAAATGTGGGTCTCAATCTTAGGGCTTGGATTAGCAGGATGGTTTGGTTCATTTTCGAAATGGCTACGTGAGCTCTGTCTCTAGTATGCTCTGTGGTGTAGAGCTTTGGAGGTTGGCTGCATTTCAAGGTATGTCTTCCAATCTTGTTTAACAGTGTTTGTATTGTTTTTCAGTGTGGTATTTTTGGCATACTCCTCATCGTGGCTTTGGTTTTGTTGCAGGTTGCAGGGTTTGGACAATGTGGGTCATGGGTTAGGGGTCTCCCTGGGATTCAACACAATACCCATTATGGGTAAGCCTTGCTGTAACAAGTTAAAAATTATTCCTTCTCTTGTGTGGGTGTCCTGATAGAGTGTGAAGCTTGTCGTTTGGTTGAATTCTTAGTTTGGGGTTTTAATGGCTGCGAAAATGGAAAATGAGTTGTCTGTAAAATTATGTAAAGCATCCTGAGATTCATTTGTTACTTGGGGTTTTTGTCTGGGTTTAGCACCTTCGGGCCGGAACTAATGTATTTTGGTTTTTTATGATGAATACTCTCTTAGTATCATTGGCATTGGTGAATACTTACAGGCTCTATGATCAGTTTAAAATGTTTAACTTTTGATAAAAACGACAACACCATTGCTTGCAATGCAAGGCCTTGGGTACAAGGTTGTGTAAATCCTTATATTGGTTTATAATGGTTATTTGTACAACATTTACATAGTGTGTGTATTGTGGTTATGATTCTTATTTTGTGCATTAGTTTGACTATGTATACTTGTAATTCTTGTTTATGTTCTTTGTATGGATTGTTAACAGCATTATTTTGGCCTTTTGAGCCATGCCTTAGATGGAAATGGTGTTCCCTCCATTAGAGCAATGATTGTGTAATATATGAATGAAATGTTGAAATCATGATTTTAATTCTTACATGTGTATTTAGTTTTAAGAGGTTGTGACATGGGGTTTTACACTACGAATGAATGTCAATGCTATTTGCTTAGCGGTGATAGAGGTCTTAATGGGTTTATGTTGGGGTTTTAATATTTGTATACAAATGGCCAAGAGCCACGAAATGGTTACATTGTGTAATTTTTAACTTGGTAAGTGATATGGGAAATTGTTGATAGTGTAACTGTTTCATGCTGTGTTTAACGTTTTGTGGAAAATGAGTTTATTAGCACTGGCTATGTAATGGATAGCTGGAAAGTTACAGTGTTTGGTAAGGATGATAGTGAATCCTATAGGATTGATGTGGTAATATTTAAATGCATAAGGGTGAACTCCATGGGATTCGATCTTCGGTCATGATGGTTGTAAATGATGATTAATTAATTGACTTGTTTGGGGCATTCATGCCCACAGGATTCAATGTTGTGACCTCTTTTCATTTATGTGACATTTTAATGAGTTCTGTGCATAAAATTATGGTTGACTTATTAGGTCGAAGTTTTATTATGATATACGATTTGGATAAATGTATTTTGTGTATTACGTATAGGGTTTGGTTATTATGAATGAGAGTTATTTGTGTTTAGTATAGTTTATTTATATTATATAAATTCATACCATTAGATAGTCTCGATGGATTTAGTTTGTCATTTATTTTGTTATTCTAATTATGGTTCTGTTTGTAATAAACAATGGTAATGATTTACTTTTAGGTTTTGTTTTAATATACTTTAATGTAAGGTGCTTATGATTATGTTCTGTTTTAGAGTACACTAATACTATAGATACTAGTTAGTGTTTTTTTTTTGCTTTAAATATAGGTCTACTGCAAATATGAAATCTGCTAGTAGAAACCATATATATATAGATAGATAGATAGATAGATAGATAGATAGATAGATAGGATCTGTTTGAAGTAGTTCTAGGTCTTGGAAAATAAATTTGAAGCTAGGAAATAATATGAAGAAATAAATTGGGGAGATCAAAACCCTAAAATATTCTTCAACATGACATAAATTGCAGACATAGATTTAGAAATAAAACATAAACCATTAAATTATAGAACAACAAATAAATATAAAAAATGAACGAGGGAACAACATCCTTAAATACTTAACCAAGAAATGTACTAGACATGAAAGGGAAAAATCAAGAACCTCATACCTGCAAGGTGAAGCTATTTCAATGCCTGAAAACATGCACACTCAATTACCCAGCATTAAAAAATTCACAGACAGATATGAACTATGTATAGATAACCAAATCACTTGCGAAGTACAATGTTCCACCCAACCATGACCCGAAACTGTTCCTGGTTTTAATCTGGATCCCCTCGAGATGGTTCCAACATGCAAGTAACTTAGAGATCCTAATGTAAGGCTTCCTTGAACCGAGATATCAGGTTATGAATTAGTCCTCCTTTTTCCTCTTAGGAAAATGTTCTCCAAGAACTCTCTTGAGAATAATCACATAGAACAATGAATCACCAAAAAGATGGAAGATCCCCAAGCCTCTCTTTGGCTTGGGTCTTTATAGGCAAACTTTTCAGTGAAAGGGGCAGTTAAATCAAGAATCATTTGATTTCTTGATTTAACCCTTTTATTTAATTTAGATACTTTTAATATTTAAGTTAGGAACTTTTAACTAGTTCCTATTTGGACACTTGTAGGTATTTTTTGATATTTAATTATCTTTTAGTAATAATAATGATGGGTGGAGCATTTTTTTCTTTTTTATACTATTAATATTATAGCTATGCTTACTCTTTATACATACCATGTACACAATAAATTCTTATATATATA
>LPNX010858073.1:0-24119 GCA_001517045.1 Pseudotsuga menziesii
GTATGCAACAATTTTAGATGTATTTTCATAATTTTTTTTGAATATTACATTAATTTATAAGTTATAATATTCTTCTAGAATTTTTGAATTTCTCTTACCGAGCAATTTAACTGCAGTTATAATAAGGGCCGAGTATTGTTAAGATTGACTTGAAATATTTAGCTCCAGCCTCATCTTAACTATTCTGTCAGGTGAACAACAAGCAGTTATAATATTTTTTTTTTTGAATAGATATGGTTCTCCTGTTATGTCATTCTTGGACATAATTTTGTGTAATAAAGTATGCCTTTCTGCTGCAGATGGTCTGCTAACCATTGTTCCCAGTCTTTTGGTTTTGCTTTGGTTCCTTGACTACCTTACTAATGCTTTTATCTGGGTATTTTTTAAATATTTATTGGACTTATGAATAAAGAGTGGAAGAAGGATAGAAAAGATGCCAACCATGACAATTTTTTGCATGCCTTCCAAGCGTTGTCCTTCCCCCCTTTTTGGAGACTTTTTCTGTTGTTAAGATGGCTTTTCCTTAAATAAAAAACTGCAATATGACTCCATACCAGCACTGGTTATTTTTTGAGGAGATAGTCTGCTGTTTGCACAGGCTTTAATTGGCATAAAACAAATTTTAATTAACTGTATTGATAACCTGCTAGGATCGAATCTTCTCAGCACTGTCTTAGTCACTATATTTCAGAGGTTCGATGACTACTGGAAGGTTGAATTGGTACAGCCAAATCCCAAGAATCCCTACGAATTAGACATTGAAAGCATCCAAATCATTAAAGGCTGATGTAGATACCCCCCCTTGCAGCACTGGAGTTTCTATAATTAAATGCTGGAAATGCCATGTCATATAACAACTGTCTAGAGATATTTCCTGTAGCGGCTATATCTAAAACATTGATGTTTCACAAATTACCAGCATTGAATTGGGTTTATGACTCTTCTGGAATACACCTCAAAGACCATGGATTCTCTTGTGGATAAGGTAGTTATATCAAGTTTCAAAGCTTTAATAGAATTGGCAAAACCTATAATTATGGCAAAACTAGATTTTCTACTTGACAATCCAACAACAACCTTGATTTGAGGCTTTTCTTTGAATGAAAGGATTGGATAAAAGGAAATATTAGGCTTTATAAGCTTGATGAACCTAGAAAAACTGCTAGTTATGCAGAAGGGGTCAAATTAGGATTTAATGTGGACAAAATTGGAAACTTGAACTAAGGTCTAGGAAAGTCAAACTAAGCAAATGACTTCTAAACACAGCAATTTGAATTAGGGTTTTTTTTACCTCTTGTGGGAGTGTGCTTTCGCAAGGGGACTATTTATTGCTGGTGGTGCCTATTACCAAGTGTCATGTTTACCTCTTGTGGGAGTGTGCTTTCGCAAGGGGACTATTTATTGCTGGTGGTGCCTGTTGCCAGTCCAGGGAAACTCTGGCGGAACATATACCCCCTTGTTGCAGAAGCTGCTGAAGCTTTCATTGCTTGTGAGGTGTGTCTACCCATTACGATATCTCATATTGAATAGATGCTGCTTGGAGGTGTCCATCAGAAGTGTTTCGGAAAAAACCTAGCAGACAACCTCAAAACATTTTCAGGTGTATATATGTTACAAGTATGTCTCTCTACTAGTCTTGCCACCTCTTGGGCATAAGGTTATGCCAACTAATATATCAATGAAATGTATATATGAAACAAATCAAAACTCTTCACTCTACTTGTCTGTTATAGGATAGATTACTCCAAGAATCTGCAATAAGAATATTGAAATTTGACAACAATTATTTATTTATTCTGGATTTGGCAGTTGAGAATAACTACTATTTAATTAACATAAATTACATTTATGACCTAGGGTTGCATCACTATATAAGGAATCCTTTTGAATACTTTTAAATCATCATTATCTCATTCATTCTTATTAAATATTATTTCTGTTCTTTGGACATTATAGTTATGGACTCTTGCCCTGTATTTTTGTGATGGCTCAGTTATTAAACAATTTAGTTCATTAAAGTGGTATCAGAGTTAACTGTATCTGATTTGTTAATCTCTTATTTAGTCCATGATCAATTTTAAAATATTATTGTCTATATCAGTAATTTGTTTCTTGTAATGCAGGCACATGCTTCAAGGTCCATGGAAACAAGCTGGTGCTCCAGTAGTCATGTTACAAATTGATGATGAAAATATTGACAGGGAGGCAGTGACTATAGAACTAGCTTACTTTTATGGACATCATCCAAAAATCAATGACAGCAATGCATTCCGTGTTCTTAATCAGCAAGGAGCTGGTAGGGTATAGTTACTTGAGTTGAAGGTTCATAGGTATTTTAAACATTTTTCTAGGAATAACATTGAAGCATATGTTGTAGTCATCATGCAATGACTTTGTAGAATCCCTTGCAGAATGACATTTCTGGAACTAGTGCTGCATTGGAATTTTTCGTTCTCTCTCTCAAGGCAAGACTCTGTTCCTTAACAATGGACTTTTGAAGGATACTTCATTTCAGTTTCTTCTCTGTTTTTCTTGATAATTTTTTTTATACATGGTCTCATAAATTGATGCTTCTCAATTGTTGATTTGGCAGGTTTACCAAATTGGCTTCTTACATTATGTAGAATGTTGCATGAACAGGTTGAGCATATATTAGTTATTGGTCACAGTACTGTACTGATATGGAGAATTTCAGAAAATAGGGTAAAAAATGTTGGTTAGCTTTTTACAAAATTGAATTGAAGAACCCTCTACATTTTTTTCACAAAAACAGATGGTGAAATACCTTGAAATTGACATCACAGAGAGGCAATTTGATGAGAATTGTGACTGAAAAGCATAACAGGTAAAATCAGTGCTAAGGTGGGTAAATCAATCTTGTCTAAATGCTGCAAATCCTAGCTAAGTGGGCCTACTGTAAAGTCCCTTTTGGGTTCCTCCTGATTGACATTGCTCTTTTATCTTTGGGGATTGTTTGTCAAACTAGATTTTAGATCTATAATGGACATGATCATTAGTAAAACTTGGGCAGAATGGAATAGGACCCTGACAATACTCAAACCAAGGATACCCGCTATACAAATACCTTGGCACTCCTTTAGCATATGAAAACCCTTTTGGGTTGTACAATCACCGATAATGCCAATGGTTAAATCAGAATGGAGGATAATGCCCCTATCCTTAGTGGATGGAACACTTGGAAAATTAGCTGCAAAGTATTCTTAAAGGACAAATGGAACATAATTCCAAGCTCAATGTGCTAGTCACAAAGCTAGGAAAAGTCTTCCAACGAAATGCGGCCCCAATAAACACATGACTCCTTTTCGAAACTGATCGCGGGACAATCAAGCATTGCAATTGTTTATTCTCAGGCCATAGGTTCCAAGGTAACACCTCAAATCATCATTCTGGATGACCATTAGTCTTTTGCTGCTTCTCCTAAAGGAGAACTCCATGTCTATATGGTTAGTTGATTTTGTTTTAAAGTCATATATTTTAGCGATTATGGTCATATATTTTAGTCAATTATAGATATGTTGTTTGCTTTCATGGATTTATACTTTGTTTTTGATGGGTGGATTTTGTTTTTATTATAATTTGATTTCCATTCAACCTTTAAATTTTAGGTTTGGAGTTAGTCGATATGTTCTTTGCTTCCATGGATGGGATGATCTAGGTTTATCCTACAATTAGTTCACTGTCAGTACTGTTGGCCTTTCTCGCCAAGAAGGTGGGGGCATCATAGTCACCAACATTTCCACAGCCGCAGACTCTGTTGCAGCTGCTGGGAGGACAATGGTGCCCAAAACAACACCCAAGCTTGTTACCAAAGTCATCCATGAGGTAATACTCCTACTTCTGTCAATCCTTTGAAGTTCTTGTTAATATTATTGATATTGAATACAAATATATTTGTTTGGAAAAATTGTGTAAATGCTTTAGTTGGATAGTTATTTGTCCATATCCAATTAGAGCACACGCTCTAGGCCTAGATTTATGAGACCTGGGATCCATATGGCTGGCATGATTCCAGTATCAGAAACTTGACCAAGTGTTTATTTATGTTTCAACTTAGAGATCTAAGTAGATGCATTGGTATCATGCAACATGGTCCTTGGTTGTTTATAAACTCTTGGTAGTCACTTGTTAGAGTGAGGCACTCTCCACTGAAGGCTCTGTTATCTTTACATCCTTATGTGGACTGAGCTTTCAGCCTCCCATCCTCAGTTTTGTTGCTTTCTAGAGCACCTGCCCAACACATCAGAAAATATATTGGCCATTAGCCTCAGAGAACATTTCATCTACTTCCCAATAAGAGGATTTGTGTAAATGTTAACTTACAAGGCAACCTTAAGGAATCATCCAATGTTCAAGATTGTGATAAAGTACTTGACTAGATCCAGAGATATATCAATCTGCCAAGCAACTACTTTATATGTCAAATTCTGAAACACATAATTAAGAACTGTCCTTGGTTGGGAAATCCACCAATGGACTCTTAAACTCAAGTCACCAAATCCAATATGGCTCCTTCAGCATCTTCTGCTAGCCAAGACGGTTGAACAACAACAAAAAGAAAGGGAATTAATGCAGTAAGACAACCAAATCCTGGCCCATAGGTTAATATGTCTACCTTAGGCTTAAAGGCCCATCACAACTAGTTCATTATATGCTCAAAATTATTTACGTTGCACCCCCAAGTTTCACTGCCAAAAATGGGGAAATCTTAGACGCACATAGTCACTACCACCTTTTTGGAGCCAAGATCAACAAAAAAAATTAGAACCATGGAGCAGTTTTTCCTTCATGTTATTATCAAAATCTCATATGCTTTTGATGTTATAGACTATGAGGATGGCCCCATAATTGACAAAATATCATATGCTTTTGATGTTATAGTCGATATTTAAAGTATTTAAAAAAAACAAATTCACAGCCGTCGCTTAAGCGACAGCTCTAGCTGTCGAAGATGCGACACTTCTTCTTAATACACGTCGCTTAAGAGACGTCTATGGCTGGCGTTTATGCGATGCTTCGTCTTGATATCCGTCCCATAAGTGACGGCTCTCTATGTCGTTTTTGTGACACTGTTTCTTGATATCCGTCGCTTAAACGACAGCTCTTAATGTCGTTTTTGCGACGCTTTTTCTTGATATCCGTCCCATAAGAGACAGCTCTCTATGTCATTTTTACGATGCTTTTTCTTCATATCCGTCGCTTAAGTGACATCTCCATCTATCGTTTATGCGACGCTTACTCTCTGGAGCCATGGTTTAAACGACGATTATACCTGTCGCTTATCCGACAGTTGACAGTTAACCGACGGTTAGTTAAGTGTCGCTTAACCGACGGTTACTTAAGTGTCGGATAACCGACACCAAGTTTTCGACACTTAAGAAAAAATCAGAGTGTCGTACATGCGACAGGAAAGTGTCGAAAATCCAACATGACGGCCGTCGGATTTTTGGTCGAAATTTAGTAGTGTCACGAATGTGGGAGTCTAATTAATTCTCTTCCAGGACCAGCGAGATCCTATACTTCCAGGCTCAGAAGTTATCAGCTCCCTCAGGATTTTCATCAATCTTGGTATGATGAAACATCTTAAAATGAGAATCTAAAATGGAAATACAAGAGATCTTAGATCTTACCAGGTCAAAATGTCAGATCTAAGACTTAAGCTGAAATCTTGCATAGCTGGTTCAGGAGCAAATTAGGGTTTTGCTTTTCTGGAGTTTTGTTCACCCAAATGCCTTGAAATTTGTCCCTAACATCGATTTTTGGGAGGAGATCAATCCAATATTGGGCTCACTGAAAAATTCCTCTTCTGTGAAAAGCCCTAATTTCCTGCAGTAGTGACAGGTCCAAAACTAAAAAACCTCAGAATTGGATTCTGCTTCGACAAAAAGATGTGCCCTAAGGAGGAGAGTTATTCCACCTTACCTTTGCTGAAAATATATGGAGGAAGATCCACAAACTAGGAATCCCTAGTTCCTACAACTGCACAGTGTCTTCTTCTCATGTTAGCTTTGATACCATGTTAGTTTTTCAACATTAAGCTAGCTTTATTAGGATCTTTAACTAAGAGAATAACAAGTACAGCAATCAAACATAAGAGACAATGAACATAGTGTTTTTCCTTGGGGCATGACAACATGACTCAAATACATAATAGATATCCCTGAAATAAACATCAGGTTACAATACATAACATACATAGATGAATACATTTCAAAGTTACAAATACATCAACATTATGTAGGGTTTTTACAGTTAGGCCCTAACCTTGTTTGCAGGTTTTTCATTTCATCCTCACAGGAGCCCTACCCTTCCATCCTATAGATGTAAGGGAGTTGTTCCTTCCTGTATCAAGGGAGAAAGACCTACTACAGAACTAGCAACCATACCAGGTTGATCCCACAGGATCCCTGGATTTTCTTTTCAAAGTTTTAGTTTTTTGTTTCAATTTTATTTTCCCTAGTTTGAATTTCTGTTAAATCTAGTTTAGATCTTTGTTTTTCTGCATTTTAGTTCACAGCTGAGCCTCCTTAAGGAAAACCTGAGCTCGTTTGGACACAGTACAAGTTATTGTCAATCGTTCCCAGTTCAAGTTTCAAAATTTTCCAATTTATGGGCTGGATCGCTCATATCGGGCCAAAAAGAGCGACCCAGTTGCCTATTTAGGCCTGAAAAGTGCGACCTGCAAAACAATTTTTTTTTTTGTTTTGTTTTGCAGGTCGTACTTTTTGGGCCTAAATAGGTGATTGGGTCGCTCTTTTTGGCCTGATATGAGCGATCTGGCCTGGAAACTGGAAAATTTTGAAACCTAAGCTAGGAATGGTCGACAGTAACTTGTACTATGGCTGAACGGGCTTGGTTTGTCCTTAAGGAGGCTCGACTGTGAACTAAAATGAAGAAAAACAAAGATCTAAATTGGATTTAATAGAAATTTAAATTAGGGCAAATAAAACTAAAACTTTGAAAATAAAATCCAGGGATCCTGTGGGATTGACCTGGTATGGTCACCAGTTCTGTAGTAGGGATTTCTCCCTTGCTACATGTAATCAAGAATATTACACCTTCTGTATACATAAGCTATTCCTATGGTCTGAATGGTTCAAATCTAGAACAAATGAGTGAATAACTCAATTGAAGACCTTCCCTAAATGTTATAGAAGGCTGGAATATAAATCTGACAAAAGACCTGTATACTTGTAAGACATATAAAACATACAAAGACATCAAATATACTAGAAAAACATCTACACGTCCATATTAGTGACTAAGGAATCCAATAACATATATGTGCGATTTACACAACAAACATGTGGGAAGGGAATCAACTTTGCATTAGAAAATAAATGAAAGGGCTTACAACCATGTGCCTTAGTGTCAAGACACTCTTTCACAAAACTAACACCTTGTCCCCGATAGGTCCAACTTGCTCCACAATTTCTCTTTGATGGATTAGGCCAGGGTATTAATTTAGTAGCATAACTCTACTATTCTTCTCCTCCCATCAACTATGGACATGAGCTTGTATTTATAAGGCTCAATGGATAGGGATAGTTGAGAGAATTATGGGTGAGGTTGCTCTAAGATCCTACCAAGAGGGATCTCGATTCCAACTAACCCATATTAGTAGGGATAAGGGAGGACATGAAGCTCATGATCTAGAAGCCTCGAGAATCTTCTCTTTTTCCCATTTTACCAAGGGTGTCATTTTTGTTCCCTTATGCTAGAGAAATTTAGGTGAGAACCACTTCAAAGACAAAGGACTTCTGCGGTGGCACCACTTCTCTATAATAGGACACAGGCGATGCTGAACAAGGTACCACTCATCAGACAAAGGGTAAGCATAGTGCTAGGTTTTTTCAAGTAGAATTAATATCCAAAGCAATTTTCCACTCCAAGTTTTGGGATTTAGGGAAAACATAGGGGTTAAGGATCTCATCACATGTTGGTGATAGGATTTGGGTATAAAAGAATGCCCCTCAAAGCATGAGGCTTAGTGGGATACGATGAGTGAGAGATTTAAGTGAACAAGTTGTCACTTCGAGGTGAGGATCAGCTTGATCAGAGAGTGTCATTGAGTAGGCATATGTAGTACATCAATACTTATGAGTCATAGAAAAATGTAACCAACTCATGACTGCAGACAAAAACAAGGCAGATCCATGAGAGGAATAAACAACCATGGCTACTAGAATATAGTGTAGATCCATGTGATAGAGGATTCAAAATTTGACATAGATACCAAACATACAACGTATATCTATGTCATACAGACGCAAATTTGAGCATAGCCATGACCATACAAATGTGTATCCATGCTAGATATACAAAACTCCACCGTAACCTGGGGAGAGCAATAAGTGCTAAACAAGTACTCAGGGTCTTTGTCTTGTTTTCCACAAAGTATGATTCAATCCATGTGATTACAATGTTTTGAAGTCAAACATGGTAGAAACCACTTGATTAGAAGCTAATGATGTGAACCATTAACAAGTGCGAGGGAGATCACCATTGATGTCAATGATTCCCAAGGTACCCTAGTACAATCTATTGAGTGTGAATAGATTTCTTGATGTCGAACACCTAGTCGATTCTATCGATCAAAGGTAAATGATGTAAACCTATGTCAAGAGTGAGAGAATCTATCATTAAGGCATACAGATCTCAAGGTACTAAATTTGTTTCTAAGACTATTTCTCGGATGATGAGCTGATGTCGAGAGGAATAGTCTCATCGACGGAGGGCCATGATGAGTCCCACATCAAAGACACAAAACTCAGAACAAAGTTCTGGAATCATGTGAATGAGGTAGCCATAATACCGACTCAAAAATACTGACATAGAGACTATTTTGACTACAAAGGTAAAATTCTTCAACTTCCCTTTGAACATCAGGCAACACGACAAAATACTTGGTAGCATGACTAGACCAAACAAACACACAGTGCGACGGTGGAAAATGCATTTTTTTGAAAGACTCAAAGGAGTGACATGACTCATGAAAGTGGATCATCATGGAAATCATCTGAATACCCAATTGACAGAAATGATATGCAGATAAGTGCCATGTTCAAAGGTAACGACAAACTATTCCCATTTATTTGCAAAATGATTCCCTTCCCATTTTCCCTGTCATGGTTGATGAGTGCCTCTTTTCATTTTTATGAGTTCAAATAGGGTAACAAACACTTGTTATAGCTCATCTGAAGACAATTCCAAAATCATATGTTTTACAAACTTGAGAGAGGAGGGGTTCATTCCCAAAAGAGGGTCTCTTAATGTTTAATTTAACGATTCAAATGAAATTTAACTCGGTATCGTTCATGTTTAGAGAGTCTGAACGACCATGGAAGAAGACTCCATAGGGTCCTTTTTTAGAATATAGTTCATCTAAACCAAACAAGTGATAACCTACTATCAGACGAATGAATCTTCAAGTGCTTTAATGAGCGTGAAGAAGACAAGATCAATTGACAATATTTTCGTATTTAGGGAGCCCGAAAAGAGTTTAAAGAAGACTCCACTAGGTCTCTTTTCATAATGAGGGATTTTATGAGTTTGAAAAGAATCATAAAAGGACTCAGACCTTTGATGCTAATATTCGAGAGCATGACCAAAGTGTCGCAATAAATGCTCAAAGACTTTTTATGTTTTACGATAGTGCAAAAAAGTAAAAAACAAACTCCCAAAATGTTTACTGTTACTGCCCTGTATCCTGCAATGACTTGAAAACAACTATTAAAACTCTCTAATGTAGGACATTAAAGGATCATGACAAATAGATTTTAAAAACTATGACATGACAAACCCTAAAATGCATATAAAAGGTATGTAAATAGTAAAAAATCAAAACATTTTACCATTTACCCATAGTGGAGAGCCTTTGGAGCATTTTCTTGGCCATATTTTCAACTGTTGATTCTGGGAGCAATATATCATTCGATTTCCACACTGTCAATTACAGGTAATAGCTTAAACCCTACTCTTTCATTTCATCCTTTCATTTTTGAATTTTGGCGGTGTTTTGGGCCTATTGGGCGGGCCCTAAAACCATGGAAGAAGGCATCGCTCTTATCCCTTGTAGGATAAGTGGTACCCCACTAAAAACACACCTAAAACATTATGCATAGGTGGTGCCATCGCCTGTCCTTGATGGGACACAGACGGTGTCAGACATGGGTAAATAAAAATGCATGCATAATCCAAACTAGCTCAAATTTGATGATTTGAATGATTGATAGTGTCTCTAATTGGTCTTGTGATGGTTTTTGACAGGTTCCCATTAATAAAAAATGGTCATTTGGAAATAGAGGAAACAGGACAATGATGATGCATTTGCCTAACAAAACGCAGGTTGGATAGCCGTGTTGAGAGACGGTGGTCTTCTAAAGTTTTTTTGCACACCCAACATGGTATCACATGAGCACCTATTAGAACATGTACTCTGAATGTGGAATCTGGAGAAACAGTATTTTGAGGTTGGTGCTCATATATTGAAAATTGAAGTAGATGACATCTACTTCCTGATAGGTCTATCGAAATGGGGTTCTCCCATCTCTTTGACCGGTTCTCATTAAGGGGACATTACTGCTCAGGAGTTGATAAACCACCATTGTATTCCTGGGACCAGGACATCGGGGAAGAAAATTCCCATAAAATCAGTGGTGGATGGCCCACTACAAATAGTTTTGTTTACCATATAGAGAGTGGCAGGAATCCAAGGGGGACACCAAGCATATAGAGCGCATATGCTCTATGCCATAAAGGCCATGGTGCCCACAGTTTTCAACTAGGCAGAATCTCTACTTCTGATACTTAAAGATCAGCTNGGAATCCAAGGGGTACACCAAGCATATAGAGCGCATATGCTCTATGCCATAAAGGCCATGGTGCCCACAGTTTTCAACTAGGCAGAATCTCTACTTCTGATACTTAAAGATCAGCTGACCAAGTGTCTGTAGGTGGAGCTGAAGTAGTTCAGTTTTAGTTCCATTCTATCATATTTATTTTTCAAGCAGGTCCCCTAGATAAGACCCTAGGTGGTTTTTATAGATTTGAGGGTGCGAGACCCTCGCATGCTGAGATAGGTCCGGATCAGGGCTCGTACTGGAGCGGGTAGAGGAAAGGTGAAGTTCGGTGATCTATTATTCTGATGGTTGAGAGATCATCTCCTCATGGTGGAGGACTATGCATATGAGGGCATTGACATCAGTGGTGACCCTGACCTATCGTTCCCACCCAGCGGACAGTGGGGTGATATCGGTAAGAAACAAAAATTGTAAAATGGAAATAGCGTTTTTATTTTTTTATGTTTTATATTTTTTATGTTTAGTAACAAGACTTGAATGTTTTCATGTAGATGTCGGAGTAGCACAACTTGGGGGATCCTCCCCACTAGACACACGAGCCAGAGCCCATTTTGTACCACAGAGTGATGATGTGATAGGGGATATAGAGGAGAACCTCGAGAGGTTGACTCTAGACATCCCAGATGCCTCGATCGATGACCTCCCACTGCGGTACTAGAGGCCTACTACGGGTGTACCGAGTCATTTCAGTAGATTGATACATCGAGTAGCCTGGGCGGTTATGTGTTACCACGAGAATCACTAGACGATAGGGTGCATGATGTATTCACTGAAAGCTAATAGATAGCTTTAGGAATTTTGTATGATGATTTTTTACCTAAAATCCTAAGCGCTTCAGATGAGGTCTCATGACTTATTTTTTGTAAACATGTTTATATATATATATACAGACTTCTATCTCAGTGCTTATATATCTCAAATGGTGAATGTTTTTTATATGAGTTTTATGTGCCTTTTACAATTTATTTGCATTGAACCATGTTTGATTGTCATGTCATGAATGGGCAATATGCCAGTATAGGATGTAATTTGCCAATGAGTTGGAAACTGCATTATGTTCCCTAGGGATATTCCTATAGATAATAGTTTCAAATGACCTTTCTAATAAACTTACCCTCCAGAAGAGATGGAGAAGCATAGGATTCCTAATGGTATAGACATGGTTTAAATGACAAACCACAAGTTGTGAGTCCATCTAGACTACCAAGTTGCGAACACCTTGGGAGGTAACTTCCATTAGAAGACCTGTGACTGCTCGATACTCAGTGATACTGTTGGTAGTGGGACCAATACAAACTGCTCCTGAACTTACCAAATAGTAAGCTAGGGAATAGAGAACCCAAGCAGCTGAGGTAAGATTCAAGGTGTGGCAGCAAGCACCATCAGTGAAGCTGTAGAAAGACATTTCCTCTACACTACCAAAACATGGTATAAACAGATATGGACACTAAACTCAAAATCATATTGAAAATACTTAAGCACACTAAAAATTCAAGTAATATACATATATATAAGATACTATCCAAGAGAGATCTAGGCATAGTACCTCTTCAGGTACAACCCATTGCGAGGTTGTCCTAAGGGTATTTCATCATAGTGCACGAGCTTCTATGCCCCTTTATCTAAAACTTTGGAAATAATGAAAAAACTGTACCACATGGATTCGAACTTCCCTTTCCCTATTTTTTCATATCTCTGATCATGGGTCAACACTAGGTCACCCTTGTTAAAGGAACGAGGTTGGACAGACTTGTCATACTGTGCCTTAACGCATTTCTTGTGTGCCTCATTAGCTAAGACAACATCTCTTCTAGTTTTGTCAAGGTTATTCAAGTATAGAAATCTCTCTTCCTCTGTAGAAGTGTCTGGGAGAATTTCAACAGCAATTTTCAAGGATGGAATCTAACATTGAATCAGTAAGATAGCTTCTAGTCCATAGAAAAGCTAGAAACATGTGAAACCAGTAGCTGTTTTCATCGAAGTCCTGTAAGCCCAAAGAGAGGAGAAAATAATATGGTTCCAATTGGATTTATGGTCTCCAACCATCTGACACAACATCATTTTCAAAAATTTGTTAATGGCCTCGACCTGACCATTAGCTTGTGAATAATAGGGAGTAGATTTTTCATGGTGAAAACCTATCTTGCAACTTAGTTCCTCCATCATTTGATTATGAAAATATGCTCTGTGATCAGTGAATATGGACTGCGGGACTCTGAATCTTGCTATCACATGATTGAAGAGGAAGAGAGTGGAAATATTACCATCCTCTGCATATGTAGGCATGGCCTCAACCCATTTTGCAAAATAATCAATGCCTATGATGATGTAACCATGCCCCTTGGCTGAGTTAGGCTTACAATGCATATAGTCGATCCCCCATTTGGTGAAAGGGCCAACGACAATGACAGGGTAAAATAGAGAAGGATGAGTGTACTTTTTCAGATAAAAATGTTGATAGGGTGGGCATTTTTTAATAGCCTTGTGACAATCTTTCAATACTGAAGGCCAGAAATAGCCAACATGAAATATTTTCTGGGATGTAGCCATCCCATATAGATGACCACCACATTCTCTAGAGTGGAAATCATTCAACACTTGTTCAATTTCCTTATGGGTAAGGCATCTCCAGAGAATGGAATCGATAACACATCTATACAAAGTGTCATTCAAGATGAGGTAGTATTTTGTGTGGTGACAGATATGGCGAAGATCGTCACGGGATAGAGTGGGATGAAATATTTGTTTCTGCAAATAAATGAGCAAATATCCATAGCATGGGTCAGTAGTGCTTATCAGGAATAAGAATTCATCTAGGAATGAATCATTGGGCTTAGATTCCATCGAAGCACAGGGAAGATCACACATGAGCTCAGCAAAGACGAAGGATTTCTTTGATGTAACTTTGGGAAATTCCAGATCAAACTCTTGTAGGATAACTATCCATTGGGAATACTTGCCCTTGAGCACCTGACGAGTCAGGATGTAATACATGGGGTTCTATTCTACCAATACGGTGGTTGTGTAGAGAAAAATGTAGTGATGAAATTTATGAATAGCAATGACCTTGGCCAATGCTAATTTCTCCATGCATGAATCTCGAGTTTCGAAATCCATGAGATTCTTACTAGCATAGTAGATCACGTGCTCCTGATCGTCAGGATTCTCCTGCACCAAAACCATAGCTATGGTAGTAGTGGAGGAAACAATGTATAGGCGAAAATCCTTTGAATAATCTAGGGGGTGTATCACAGGTGAATGAGTCAGAGCATGTTTGAGATTATCAAAGGATCATTGGGCTTGGTCATCCCAAAATAATGGAGTGTTGATCTTAAGGAGACACATATAACCGTGTGTTTTCTTTGCAAAATTGCACATGAAACAGCAGAGGAATTTTTCCTTCCCTTGCAAACTTTGGAGCTCTAAAAGGTTGGTTGGGGATGGTAAGGCTAAAATAGCGGCAATTTTCAATGGATCTATCTGGATGCCATCCTTAGAAACCACAAAACCTAACAAGCGTCTTGTCTCAATGCAAAAAAATCATTTATGAGGATTTATTTGTATGTTATAGTGATGTCATCTCAAGAAAATGTCTCTAAGATGACCAGGGTGGTCCTCCCGTTGTTGTGAATGAGATGAGAGGTCACTAAGGTACGGTTCTACAATATGTTTTATATTGTGAAATGCATAGGACATAGAACGATGGAAAGTGGCTCCAATGTTTTTTAGGATGAATGGTAACTTCCTATATGCAAAGGTTCCCCATGGGAAAATGAATGTTGTATTGTGCTGATCGGTGGGTAAAATCTCAATATGATTATAACCTGAAAAGCCATCCATAAATGAAAAGATGACACTTCCGGCATAGTTGTCGATAATCTGGTTGATATGTTGAGTGGGAAAGTTATTTTTGGGACAAGCTTTGTTCAAATATTTGAAATCGATGTAGACTCTAATGGTGCCCTTCTTTTTATTGATAGGGACACATTCGATACCCATTTTGTCAGGGGTACGGGATAAATAAACCCTGCTTTTAGAAGATTTTCTATTTCAGCTTTGATAGCTGAGGCTTTTTGTGGATGGATATGTATCAGTTTTTTCCTGACGGGTTTTGCAGTGGGATATGTTTTTATTTCATGAACCACAATGGATGGGTATATCTCCATCATTTCTTCATAAGACCAAGCAAAAAAATATCAAAATTCTTTGAAAAGTGCTCTGTCTACTTCAGATTCTTCTGCTGAGCATTTCCGCCCAATGTGAACATGCTCAAGGGTGCCAGGCATGGCTGATATGTCAATTGGATTTGTTTGACTAATGTTGCATAGGTTTCCTTCAGAATCTATGTTCTGCAACAATATAGGAGTTTGAGGTGTGTTGACAATATCAATGCAAAAAAGGGATGAAAAATCATGGTCTACCGAACTGGTGTTGGGGAGGAACGAGGATCTATGATGATGATCCTCCGATATAGGATCATTCATACTCATGATATCCATAATGGAATCATTGGAAGGAAAATACTGGAAGAGATAATACAGAATAGGAAGAGAGGGTTCTAACCAATAGGGAAGGTGGTAAGGGTCTGAAGCAACTAGATGAATCTCATCAATGTGGTCATTGGAAATGGTTTGGATAACGTTGTGCATTTCTTCATGCGGACTCAATGAGGTGGTATCAACAATTTGTTTTTCCTTTGGATCATAATCAAATGATGAAATCATATTTATTGTTTCCATGTCTACGTTAGGAAGAGTTGACAGAAATATTCCCATAAGCGATGAACCCTTCAGCATGCCTACCCCAATCGACTGGTAAGGAGGAGGGGACTGGCCTAACATAGGGATGTTATTATCCATAGAGGTAGTAACATCTAGCATATAGAAATCAAGCTGGTCAATGGTGACAATCCTCCCTAGATGCAAAAATTGGACAGTTTGAAATACCGTCGAAGCGACAACAGTCATGTTGTAAAACCAATTTATTCGTAAAAGGAGGTTGTGGTCTAACGGGGCATCTACTACTTCCACTTGAATAGAAATAAGTTTTCCCCCAAGATCAATTGAAAGGGCTGGTATGAGACCATGGGGCTAGAAACCTTGTCCATCAAAGGATTTCAGAGTCATAGGTGATGTTACAAGCTTGGGAGAGCCAGTAGCTTTCCAACAAGACAAGGACAAAACCAAAGTTGAAGCTCCTTTTTCTAAGACAGTTCTAAAGAATTTATTTCTGACTACTTTCATTATTTTGCTATATTTCTTTAGTGGTAGGTTATTGATGTTGTTGTTCGAGAAACCACAGTATTGAAAGGACCAAGTCAACATTTTGGATCCATATTAGGATTCATCATCAGGGATCTGAAACATCGACTTGATCCTTTCAATACTATGGTTTCTCCAACAACAACATCAATAACTTTCATTATGATTTGGAAAGTGAGTTTGTGAGGTAGTCTAGACTTATAGTTCTCGACATTAAAATGAATCAAATTAGTATTGTCTAGTTCTAAATCTCCTAACGCAATTAACAAGTTTTTGCATTGTGTAGGATGTCCTAGAATACCTCCAAGGTAGACATTGCACATGGTTCCTGAGCAAGATATTCAACTACATTATAAAATTGGGAATCTCTAGCATTACGATTAAAAATATACTTCCTAAGAGTACTCTTGGGTGGACGAAAAACCATGTCAAGATTAGGTTTCTCTATGGTTAGGGGAACAATAGACGAGGACTCGGGAGAACCAGTAGAGAGAGCTTTTCCTGAAGAAGAATTGTCTTCTTTCTTGTCTATGGGTTTGTCATAACTCTGACTTCGATTTTGCAAACTAATAGTGTCCGAGGACATCATGTGAATGTCCTCTGAAGAACTAGAGTTTCCCTAATTAGGCATGTGGTCTATCAGTTATTGTTGAGAGGGAAAAGGATATGTGAGAACTGCGAGTGCGGGATTAGTTTTAAAAAATTGAGTGATTTATTCACAATGAGGACACTTTTTCGTGAAGTGGTCACCTCCATATAGAAGACATGGATATTTTTATTTTCTTTTCCCTTTATCATTCTCATTGATAGCTGGTTTTGGATTCTCCTGTTGGTTTCCAGGTATTTTGTTTTTAGCTTTACCTTTCTTTTTATTGTTTCTATGTGTTTTAGTACTTTGAATAGAATTGACCTCAACAGAAACCTTGGGAGTTGTAGGAGTAGGGGTGGAAGTTTGGGGTTTCTTGGAAGGTTTTTCTATCGACAGGGACTGGATTGAACCAATAATCCCATCAATAGGGATTTTTTCCGGTGGCTTAGTAGGATCAGTGCTTGCGAAAGGAGCTTGAGGGATCAAGTCATACAACATTCCAGACTAGGAATATACCAAGTCCAGATATTGGGCTCAACTAATGGCTTGCTCTTTGGTAACGGCACTACCCATAGCCACATCTTAGGAAATTAGAGGAAACAAATATTTTGTAAACCAATCAGCTAACAACTGATCTGGGATAGGAGCCTTAATAAGTCTTCTCCACCTTCTCCACTCATGGATATGATTGGATATGTGGGTGGAGGTTTCTACCACAGAGAAGTTAAGAGATCTGTACCCGTTTCATAATGGATAGGAAGCTGAAAGTGTGTAAGAAAGATAGTTGCCAAAGAACCAAAATCCAAAAACAAATGTTGTAGAAGTTCAATGTACCATTTCACGGTGGTACCAATCAAAGTTTGCTTGAATAGTCTTAAACAAACTGAATCATCAATTAGGGAGTTCAAGTAACACCAAAAATGGAATGTCATGACATGGTTTTTTGGATCATCTCCCTACTTCCCATCGAACTTTGGGATATCCAATGGTAACTTTACTGGAATGGGAGGCCATGAGGGGTTATGTCGAATGGGATCATTAATCAACTTTGACAAATCAGGAAAGTCCAAAGTTTCTAGGAAAGGTAGCTGGTGATTAGGTTGCACGTACTGGTAGTATTGATATGGAATATAAGTACCAGTGAGATTGTAAGTAAAATAATAGATAGGCTATTGTGATGAAGAACCACTGGAATATCCACCCACATGGGGTTGATTTCCGAGATCAAGACTGTTAGGACTGCCAAAGCCTCCAAGACGAGGACCACCAAGACTGTTGGGACCACTAGCACCACCTGGACCATCAGGAGGAGGACCACCTAACCCTCCGAGACCCCTAGGAGGTAAACATTTGGAACCACTAGGATGAGGGCCACCAGACCCTCTAGGACCATTAGGAGGGAATCCATCAGGCCCCTCTGGACCACCAGGACCATAAGGACAATAAGGAGGAAATCCACCAGGCCCTCCAAGACCACTAGGACCATTAGGACCATAAGGAGGAAAGCCACCAGGCCCTCCAGGACCATTAGGCCCTTCAGGGGGGAGGACCTCCATAAGGTGGTCCTCTGGCACCCCCCATAGTATGTATAGGTATCCCTCCCATAGCTGGCATGTAGGAAAATTTAGGTTGCCCCCATGGCATGAAAGTGTTACTAGGATATGGAATTTCAACATAAGGAATTATTATAGGATTAGGTTGGTAATTAATATTTCCTACAAGTACTTGATTCGTTGTGTAACCATACCCCCAAGAGGTTTCATTGGTTATAGGTTGTGCCCCCAAGGGTTGACCTGAACTGGATGGGGGGTTAACCACATTCATATGGGTAGGAGGGACATAGACTATAGATTGCTCTATACTAGAGGTCTATCCATAACTAGCTATAATTCCAGTGACAGGTAATGTAGTTCATGCCGGGGGTTTCCCCCCGGCATTAAAAGGTATTGGTGAAATAGGTATTGAATTTTGTTCCTCATGTTCATAAGACCCAGGGGGATTTGGAACAGACATAATATGGGAGGTGGTGGGGTAGGTAGTTTGACCCAGATTATGTGGAGTCACATTGCGATATAGAATAGGTTTAATGAGTTTCATAGAATCAGTAAGTGAGTGATATCCCACAGGCCAAGGGTCCAGATTACGAGGAAAAACTACTAAACGAGGTGGTGGTGTACCTAATATGCTATCTATTTTCTTGTCTAGTTCTCTTGCATGGAGAATAATTGCCTGGTATTGTCTATGTTCTTCTTCATTTGGTGAAATATCTTCAGAAGAGGTTGGACAGGTGCCAAAAAAGGCGATGTCCTATCCCATAGAGGTATCCCAAAATGGTGCATTGGGACCATAATATGGACAGGTAGTATCATCAACAGGACCTTACATGGGGGAATGGAATGAGAGATTTCCCTTAGAAGGTTGTTGGACCAAGGGAGGACCTTGCGAAGGATATGGATCTCTTCTTTCTACAACCACATTTTCTCCCACTTGGGAGTTGGTAGTAGCTCCTTTGTCAATAGCTTCCATAGGATTTTCTCCTGAAACAGGAATAAACTCAGGTGGCAAGCCCTATACTATTTTATACTATCTTAATTCAGCCATTTTTTATAGTTCCTATCTAAACTAGGGTCTCAAAACTAGAAAACACATCAAAAATTTCCCTACTCAAGCTATAGGCTAGACAAGCACACTTAAATGATAAAAGGAGTTCAGATAGTCAGGTCTGTCACCAGGATTGTCAAGAAGGTGCCACTCACGATCTACCTCAAGGGTACATGCATAGTAATCTCCCTGAATGTTGTTTTCAGTGTATGGCTCCAAGCAAGATGGCCAAAGGTCTTTTCTCAGATAGATAAGGTATCCTAGTGGGGTCTCCTGATATATGTAAGGTACGTGAGAGCTCAAATTGGTAGTAGTGATGTCTAATGCATAACCATTCATAAGGGACCTTCCTATATATAATTGAGTTCATGAAGTACATTTCTATATACCTCAAGGGTACATAAAAGGCCGTTTGATATACTGACAATACATGGAATAACCGCGTGAGTCCCAGGATGTAATTCGGATGAGTAGCGACAAATCCTATGCTTAACGACGCCTGAACATGTCTCTAGCCTATCACTTAAATTGCTATGTAAATTTTAATCCTATAACTATCGTTAATTTTAAAGTGGATGGTTAGGTGAATGCATGGAATTTTGACAGAAAAAGTAAAACCATGCAGAATGTAGATGCAAATATTTCACTTTACTGTTCGTGGTATGCCTACTTATGGGAGGGAAAGAGAGTATTTTCTTTTTGTTTTGAAAACAAAAAATTTCTCAAAAAACTACTTTGAACAAATCAAATTCAAAGACAAGCAACACATTCCAAACTCATTTTTCTTTTTGAAAGCTATCAGATGGGTAAGAGTCTCTTTTCCTAAATGAAAACAACAAGCACTCTACATGCATATGCACTCTATTTTTTCATTTTTTTCTTTTAAACATAGATATACCTGACCTAAAACTACAATATTTTTTCTTTTGATGAGATAGTACTAATGCAAGAGAGACAAAAGAACAAAGAGAACCTGAAAGCTTGCGAGGCTAATTAGAGATCCAATGCCTTATGCTCAATAATGATGATGACCTAATCTCAACAAAAAAAAAATGTTTTTAAAATCAAAATGAAGTCCTCTATGGAAAAAATGAAATTAAGATGATAAGAAAGTGGTTTTTCTTTCAGTCTTTATAAATGAAATGAAAAGAGATATAGTATGAAACCTAAACTTTCAAATATTCCTTTCAAAATCACAAACAACAAGCATGAAAGCACACAAACAATCAACAAGCCTAATCTAGATTTTGAATTCTTTCAATCCAACCAATTTTACCATAAAATTTTCAACCATGAGGATACAGATTCATAGACACAAGCCTGACAGTGCAGGACTGAAAGCAAGCAAACTCCACTTTTTGCAAAAAAAATCACAAAAAACTAGTTCTGGAACAAGGCCTACCTGGGACTGCGCTGGAGGGGTCTTGACAGATTAGTTCTAGATGAGCACTGCTTCTGGTTCATGAGTTTCAGGTGGTGGTACCTCTTATGGCTAATAGAGTTCAGGCGGTGGCACCACTTGTTTCCAACAGCACACGTGTGGTTCCCTGAATGTATCCAAAACACAAGGAGAACAAGAATTCAAGTTAAAAATTGATCAAATAAAGGTAAAGATTAATGAATTGACAGTAAAAAAGAGCATATAAGGTTAAAATAGTTTAGATCTGAACAGATCTGAAATTTTTCAAACCAAAATTCACTGAGTCAGATGGAAAATCTGACAAAAGAGATTTAGAAACTGGAGCCTAGATTCAGACAAGTGTTTAAGGACTGTGGAAGATTTGATCAACTAAAATTTGCTTTGTTCCCTAGCGGAGTCGCCAGATTTATAATCAGGAATATTACACCTTTTGTGAACAAAAGCTATTCCTCTAGTTTGAATGGTTTAGATCTAGAAGAAATGAGTGAATAACTCAGTTGAAGACCTTCCCTGAATGTTATAGAAGCATGGAATATAACTCTGATGAAAGACTTGTATACCTGTAAGACATATCAAACATACAAAGAAATCAAAGCTACCAAAAAACAATCTACATGTCCATATTAGTGACTAAGGAATCCAATAACATATATGTGATATTTACACAACAAACATGTGGGAAGGAAATCAACTTTGCATTAGAAAATAAATGAAAGCACTTACAACCATGTGCCTTAGTGTTGAGACACTCTTTCACAAAACTAACACCTTGTCCCCGATAGCTCCAACTTGCTCCACAATTGCTCTCTAATGGATTAGGCTAGGGTATCAATTCAATAGCATAATTCTACTATTATTCTCCTCCCTTAAACTATGGACATGAGCTTGTATTTATAAGGCTCAATGTGTAACATCCCCAACCCTCCAACCGGTGAAGAGAATGCTACTAACGCCAATCATACGGGCAAACAGCCCCATGAACACGAACATACATCAATGCTGATATTAAAAAATCTTAACATAATACATACCAAGACGCATAATTCATCATACAAAGATACAAGGATGCATGGTTACTCAACATTCAGCAGAAGCAAACATATACATTCCAGCATTTAGCATGTTCATCATTCTCATGAAACAGTAGATATAATTGCAGAGATGAAACAGTCAGGAGTACTTATATTTTGATGAGGAACTAGCCCTACAACCAGCTACTTCACTGCAACATTCCACCCAACCATATGCCAGCATGCTCATCAATCTCTCGGCAACACTACCACCCCCGAGCTAGGCATGATTCCTCAAGGAATAAGGGTCAATGTAGGCTTACACATAGCCAAGGTTTGCCAATCAGCAAAACCCACACAGTAGGGTTTTACTAGGTCATCAAGGATCTAGGATAGGCTAAATGTCAAGCTAGTGGCCTCAACACCAGTTTTCTCATGCATGCCCTGCCTCTAATCCCACTCACAACAGATCGAAGACCATCCACTGCACATCGCAACAAAACAACCCATTCACAACTCTGTGAAGAAGGCAAGACAATCGGTGACAATCCCAACCAACAGGTGAAACATAGCTCAAGTCCACAAGACAAATCAGAGTTGTTCTTGGCCCTAGCATGGCCAAAACAACTCAACAGCAACCCAAAACCAGGGTACATCAACAACCACAACCTCACAATGAATGATGTCAACAATCCACAGTCTGCAATGGATAAAAAACTGAACTCCCAGCATGGACTGGGAAAAACTTAACTGGCAAATGTGGAAGAAAACCCAGTGGGAAGACAATAGCCACGAATGCACAATGAAACCACGGCAGCATTACACAGTTTGCAATTGGGGGAGAGAATGAGCTCCTAGCATTGACAGAGGAAAACACAAATGCACAGCACAATAGACAACATACACGGCCACAATTGGCAAGGGGACATACACATACCACCAAAACCGGTATGGAACCCACAGGCACACATCCTTGAGCGTGAATGGTTCCTGCACCCGAAAATCCTAAGTGACAGCCACGATTTCTCCTGCTCCTTGCGTGAGGAAAACCAACACATAATTCCTGTGCGTGAGAAGGGGAGAGAGAACGACCCTTTATATGAGGGTGATCAATCGATGAAGAATACCCTCCAAAATGGTGCAAATGAGGAAGCCAAACCGTCTTCGCATGAGAATGAGCAAGACCAAATCCTCCGAAGGGTGGAATCATGGGAGAGTGGAGTGAATGTTTCTTCTTCCCCATGCGATGTGAAGAGGAGGGTCTGCTGGTGGAGTGGGCACGTGGGCAAGGAATGACAGTCCTGCCACACCCACCACTACTCAGCAATAACTGCCCCCAACTAACAAACAATAGAATTTTAAATGGGTGGTTGACGCATGGAAAACTCCCTATGGCTCCCATGGCTTAGATAATCCCCACCCCCGTAACCTTAGGAATCATTCCCTTTTCATTCAACATTGCCCTGTCATAGCTGGTTGTGGTTTATTTTATTTGATGTGCGTATTTACATGATGCCAAACTATAATGTGCTGAATAGCGCGATATACCATCAGCAACTATCCCTATTGCCGAAACATACACAACTGAATCGATGGTGGGGATTTTGCCTATAGCTCCTCACCACGATTAATTGCATTATATACATCATGCAAACGGGGTCAAAACTGGGGTGTTAAATTCCCCTCCCCCTTGGAATAACACCATCCTCGGTGTTCCAATACATAGGAATACATAATACATATACAATTGCACATCAAAATTTCAAAATTTTGCAGATCTGTCCCATGTTCAATTATTTACTTTGAACGTTCAAGACCAAGCCCCTCGGCTTTCATGAACTTCTCCTGTTGGTTCTCAACTCTTAGCTTATCCCGAAGCCTAGGAACTTTGCGACTTTTTCCCTCATCATGTTCCCTCATTGGGCAGTCCCAGCGTAAATGATGTCCTATGCATTCCCAGCATTTCACTGGCTGCTTCATCTTTACCTGCTCAATTTGCTTTGAGTCTTCATGCCTGGACCGTTTCTTAATGGGTTGCTTGGACGAATGTCCCACCACTGATCCACCTTCCTTTCCCTTGCCAATTTCTCCCATAAGGCTTTTCACCTCCCTTTGCAAACCAATAGAGTCTTGCAAAATTTGGTGGTTCATTTCATTCTTCCTTTTCTATATCTTGAGCATCTCCCCAAGATTTTCTTGGGTCTTGGCAATCATTTGAAGGAGACTTCCAGCTAATTCCAACAAATTTTGATCTACTACCATGATCAATGTGCACCACCGGGTTTCACTTTTCTCACCTGTGAAATGCACCATTGAAATTCTGTCAGACCAAGCATAATATAGACATTAAAATCAGTC
>LPNX010858073.1:34676-106700 GCA_001517045.1 Pseudotsuga menziesii
CAGCTGTATCTGGGAAGCTCCTCTCAAACAGGAATTAAGCACGAGGCTGCGTGGAGGCTTGGACATAGGGGATAACCCCCCGAATCCTTGTCAAAATGTAACTCAGGACTTTTGTGCATCTGGGGATTCTGTCTAGGAAGAATTTTGGGCTCAGCTACCCTGCCCATGCATATGAGTTCGGCTTGCGACTGTCCCCCCAGACAGTAGGTATTATCAAGGTAGCCTTTAGTCTCTTGTCTTTTAGGGCTCATACACAGGTAAACCGGAAGGTTATTTCTAGTTCACCTCAGACGGGCTTGGAAGGTAACCCTTGTGGAAGGTTATTTGAGCCATATTTCACCCCATCCATTGAGAGGTTCTCTCCCAAGCTAGGGCATGGTGTCCCATCCCAACCAGAGAAGGTATAATTTTCTCTTTCTATCTTTTTCTTTCTTTAGATTGTAGTTTTTCTAACATATCTTTATTTGTAGGTTTGTTGTTTAACATTTTATTGCAGGTTTGCATTGATTTCTTGTAGGTCCTTTTGCTCTCTAACAGTTTGATGCAAGGTTGTGGAGCTTATCCCTAACCTTGTTTGTAGGGGTTCTGTTTCATTTCATTTTATATTTTTTTTTATTTCCATTCTCACAAGAACCCTACCATTTTGTCCTATAGACAGAAGGGATCCTTTCCTACTCTGTAGCTAGGGTGAAATCCCTCCTACAGTGCTTGTCGGAAAATACAACTGTATGCGCAACCTGCAGGGTTCCTTGTCGTAACAAATTAAATGTATCATAGGTCTTAGGTGTCACATCCAAGGTGTATATGAAACTATCATATGTGGGTAACTCCCTTGACTCGGTCTCCACCTCTCACATAGACCTTGTAAGTCTTGCACACCTTCTCATGGAGACTTCATGTAATCTATTTTTCCAATTCTCTAAAGCCTCTCCTAAATCAGATGTAGATGAACTTGAGCATTTCCAACTTAGGTTTCCATTGGTTGTTGGATTGGTATAATCTTCTTGCATAACTAAAACATTGTATATTTGATCAAGGTAATCACCCTTCCTCTCATTATAAACAGGCTCAATGTATCTTTTCCCTCAAATGGATTGATGGCTAATACTACCCTCGGTTCCTCATTTTCAAGAGAGAGGATCCTTTTCTTGAAGTTTATGATTGTTTGATTGTCTATAGCCCAATCTATCCCTAGAAGCATGGGGTAATGATTTGTGTCATCAATAATGTTGATGACTTCAAAGTCTGTGTATGTGCGCAATCCTTCAACATCGATAGTTATATTGCTTAATTGACCAATGGGTATGACCTTCGTTTAATTGGCAAGTCATAGCTGGATAGGAGACCAGTCCAAGCACAATTTTCCCATGCTTTCCCATGTCTGGTGGGTTAGGATATTGACATCTGAACCCAGATCCAAGATGATGTAGTCCATGTCATAATCACCTATCTATGCATTCATTCTTAGTTTGCGGCCAATTTTACATTTCCTTTGCACCTGATTAACCTTCTTTTCAAATTGTGTCTTTACAGGAATCTCGTCTATCATTGCTTGCAGTTCTGCAATAGCATCTTTATCTTGGATTAGCATCAAACAACTTGATAGAAAGGTTCTAAACTTACTAACCTTAGGTGAAGCCTTCTTTTTTAATATGTGTCAGAACCATTCAGGCATGTCCTTGAGTTCCACAGAAGTTGATGGCACATCTAGGCTTATGAAGACTGATTGCACATCCCAGAATATTTCTTACTGCTTCTAGCCGGTCAATGGTTCCTTTTTCTGCGCCATCGACCTTACTTGTGGTTGCGGTTGTTTTGGTGGGTTATCTTGTTCTGCTCCAGTCATCACACTTCCTTGAGTTATGATGACAATGTTCAGGTCTCATAGTTCACCCACAATCATCTGCACATTCTCATTTGAATTTGGGTTTGGGTTTGGTAGAGGATTAGGTGTTGCAATGGTCCTTGCTTTCCACTTTGCGATCACCTGAAAACATTGTTCGACATTATGGTCCTGTAGCTTACAATATGAGCATGTTCTTGCAGGCTCTAAACAATATCTGGAAAAGTGACCCAATTGTCCACAGTTATAGCATGTAACTGGACCTCTTCCCTACCAAATCCTCCTCCACCACTTTGTACTCTAAATTTTCTACCACCCCTTCCCTGAGGGTGTAGTTTCTGTGGTGGGTACTTATTTTGCTTGTAGTGTTGTCGATAGGGGTTTTGTTGCGTATATGGCTGTTGGTACTAATTAGCTGGAAACTACACAGGTTGATATGAGGCTTGTGCCTATTAATCCTAAGGGAACCCCTCATTTTTAATTAAGTACATGTTGAATGTCTTTTCTTTCAAGAGCTGGTATGATGTACAGTCTTTTTTATCATGTCCTACTGATTTACAAAATTTACATAATAGGTTTGCAGGGGTACTTATAATTTTTTTCAATTATAAACATTCTTCATCGCGATGGCCTCTTGAATAGAATATATGACACCATGGCAGCCCCTGGCTGTTTCATGGGTTAGGTGCACCTAACGCAACATAGTTCAAGAAGGTCAGACAGTTATCCTTAGTGTGTCCTTCCATCCTACATTTTGTGCACCACAAGTTTTCTTGTGCTTCTTTACCCTTCTTGATATCTTGAAGTTTTATTGTTAGTTTGGCGAGCTATAACTAGATCTGGACCATTTCAGCAGCACCATCACCAATGGGTGAGGCCTCTAACTTCATTTCCAATTCTAGTGCTTCTGTATGCAATTCAATATTTTGCTACATCAACAATCCTCAGATGTGTGGTAGTAGTGCAGCGATAAACCATTCTTTGTGATGCACATTGGACATTTGGAAGCTTACTTTGGACATCAGTGTTTTAAACTGTTGGTCAAAATCCCATACTGTTTCTTCTAGGGCTTGTTTGATCTCTTTGATTTTGGTAATACACCGTGACTCTGATTTAGGTTTCCTTGACTCAAAGATCATTGCAGCTCAGATCTCCTAAAGGGTCTTCTGTGTTGTTCTTTCTAGTGTAGCGCAGAACTTCATGAACCATTCTAGCACGTGACCCCTCAAGGTTGTGATCATCTACTCTTTTTTTATGTATGCACTATGGACTAAACATACCATCCAAACAGCTTCACAGAGGAACCAATGTTGTTCAAGGTCTTCCATTCCATTTCCATTAAAGGTGGGTAACCGAACATCTGTTGTAGCCATTGAGTTGGCGTGAGGGTATTTCGAGACAGGACTCAATGGGTTTGTACCTTCTTGCGCATTAGTTCTAGGGAAAGTGCTATCTGTATTAGAGGTCCTTTCAGGGAATGAAAATCTAGATCTTGTCTTATGTGATATTTTTGGTGTGATTTAGTTGTGCTCTGATCTTGATGTCTCATCAGAGTCCTATGGATCTTTAGGTCCTTCTGAGATCAGGCTATATTCCTCCTCTTCATCACAAGACCCTTCATCTTCGTACAACTGAATTTCATGTTTGCTTCCTTCGAACAAACTAGGATTCCATAGGCCCCTTTTGTTTGTCCTTCTCTTTCCTGATCTAAACCATCTCCCACTCCTTAGGAATCCAACCTCGAGTTCAGGTTTTGTTCTTTCGGGGAAAATTTCCATGCACTCTTCCCCATGTTCTTATGTGGTTGTCAGTGACATAGCCCCCTCCTAGACACGTGACTCAACTATCCAAGTGAAAAAGACCCTTCTCATAAGCAAGTAATTTTATCCATGTACTTATAGATAATAAGTATCTCCTTCATGGTCCTTGGAAAAAATTTCTTTCAAGTTCACTATATGCGGTTATAGTATCTACTAAAAACTCAGTAAGATACGCTTGAAATATAATATCAACCCAAAAATCAACAGCTCTAGAAATAGAGTTACTTACACTGGTTACCTCCTGAACCAGTTGGTCGCTCCACTCACCAATCTCCCTTGTCTAGAAATTGGTCTGCTTAGTTGCCAATCTTAATAACCATTCATGTAGTAAAATGGGGAGCTCAGCAGAGAATATCTCATGAATATCAGAGTATATATATTTATCTAACCATTTTTATGTGCTCAACCGTGTTCCTGTGCTCTCTTTTTGCGCAAATACTAGCGTTTTAGAGTCCAACCAGTCTTCTATCTCCTCCTTCATTGGGTTCCACAACATCTCCCTCAATTTAATCAATAAGGTCCCGACAATGAAACCATTTTTTCGCCACTTTCCTCACTCGCACAACCCATGTTCTGCACAGCCCGTCGATCCAACAACTACCTAAGATATTTGCCTAACAGAGCAAGCCCTATCGGCAACACCTGCGAAGCAGGTGTATTCTCACCTGAGATATGTCTTAGATGGGTAACCACCAGAACCATGTTTCCAAGGTTGTCAAGGGATTATAGTCCCTTGGATCGTAGCCAAGGAGCTCAAAAAGGGAAATAAGATGTCTGGACAGAGGAGTCAATTCTGCATGACTGAGAAAAAACATATGTCATCGTGCATGACTTGACCTTCCTTTCCACTTAGCAACTGGTGCAACTTGTGCAGTGCAGCTGACCCACATCAATCAAAACTACAAATCAAGTCATGAATCAAGTCACAACTCAAGCCAGAAGCATCCAGGCTGGCATATACACGTTCATTTCAGTGACTCCTTTCCAAGCATTCATCTATTGGTTACAGAGTAACATCAGAGATTTAAGCAACATTAAACATTCTACAGGAAGAAAATAGTAACCATTTACATAAACATTCACCACATCAATCATTCATTTAGACACAAGAGATAACGTGGAAACCCATCTGGGAAAAACCACCAAGGTGCTCTTCATCTTGCATGAGAAAGGATACATCACCTTCCAGTATGCAGGATGCAGACTGATCTTAAGATATGTCTTTAAGTTTCAAACTCATGGTTCTAATGCTCTTTGGTTCACTCTTCTACTCTACATCTACTCCTAGTTGTCTGCTCTCATAGTAGCCAGATCTGTGGCTCAACAACCCCTCTATCACCACTAGACTCTTCATGAGTCTACTCTTCTCTGATCTCTACAACATTACAGCAAAAGTGGCATCCTTTGCCATCAATTACTACTAAATAGACAAACTACTACAGGAGAAATGACCTAATACATCACCATAATCAATAGTAAAAGCCACTAAATATGAACAATGCTCAACCGAGATTAAAAAAAACCGCACATGCTAGCCCTCTAACTATTGCATCCCTCCTATTTTGATACTATTTTACATGACCATGTAGGGCCAACTGCATACTGGTAGTCTATTAGCCCTAACCATCATCCATCCCTCTGGATACAGCTATGGTGACTTTCACTTGACACGAGGCACTATTAGATTAACTTACAAATATCCTTTCATACGTGTGTAGCTCCAGGCTTAGACCACCATAAATGGCCATGATTTGGATTATACACCCGTCTCTTTCCAGCTCGTATCCCTTGTGCGTTTTTGCACTTGCCTTTCCTTCACCGCACGTCTCTCTACTCTTCCTGCACAGGTCCTTTGCTTTCCTTGTGATTTTCCTTTGTTTCCATCGCGATCTTCCTCTGTTTCCATCATGTGCATGGCGCATCTTCTTTGGTTGCGTGAATGAGATTCTTACCTATGCTTCTTTCCTTGGACAACAATATCAAAGTACTGCTACAAAGGATTGAAGCTCAAAGTTCTTCTATGAAGGATCGAGAAGATTAAAAGTGATGCAAATGATTGAATATCGAAGTACTACTACAAAGCATCAGAAGATTGAAGTGCTCCTATGAAGGATCGGAAGATCGAAGTGTTGCTGCTAAAGGATCAAGTGATCGTGTGATGTAGAAGATGAAGACATTGAAGATTAATTATTCTAGTTACTGATTGTGAAAACTTCCTATGATGTATAGATTTATTACATTGATACTATTAAAGATATTGTCTCTTTGTTATCCTATAGTCTACGATGATGTTGTCAGTAGAATGAACTTCTCGTTAACATGGATTTTTGAAATATTGTAACTTCAAAGGATATTCTAAATGTATATTACTGATGTAACCTAAGGGAAATGCTATTATTCCTCTAGCGAAGTGTTACTATTGTATTGTTTCATTATAGAGTCATGAGGAAAATCCTCCATTGTAAGTCAGGTCATCAATACCCTAATGAATAATATAATAAATCATTTTGAGTCTTCCTAGGTGAATTCGGCCCAGATATTTTAGTGGGGATGACTTGGTAAAAGTCATTTGGATCAATGTGTATAAATAGGAGATCTATGATTCTTATTTGGACACAGACTCACTCACTTGAGTAGAGAATAAGAGAGAGACAAAGACAAAACAGAAGGAGGAGAATGTTATATTTTTATCAATTAAGAAGTATGATCTTAGGATCTTATCTGAGAGAATAAAATGCATAGCAAAAATCACAAGAGACAAGAGACACAAAGAATTTTCCTCAGGGAAACCATAAAGGAGAAAACCCCACAACTTCCTCAGAGATAGAATGAGAACCAATGGTAGCAGTAAAACCCAAATATAGAAAAGATGATCTCCAACAACTGTTCTCTCTCTCACTTCTGTGAGCACTCCCTCTCTCACTCATGCTCCCTAGTTGAGTGAGTGTGTGTGTAATAAATAGAAAGTCTCACTCTCTATTTATATTCTTTCATTCACTTCATATTTGACTCTGTTATGTAGGCTTGAGTAACCACAACTAGGGTACTAATGATCCGACTTACATTAACTCACCAGGGATGACTTCTTTAGGAGAGTCTGACAACCCTAGTGCACCACAACTACGGGGACTTTAACCCTTGATCAATAAGGAGGGTTACCCTCTATGAATTTACATGATTTGTTTACATTACAAATACTTCCAGATAGGAACATTAGGGTACAATACATAAGATATACAAATGAATACATTTTGAAGTTACAAATACATCAACACTCCCTCTTAACTGGGAAGGTATTCTCTTGACACAATTCATCAGGACAAGTTTTCTTCTCTGGATCAATTCTAGATCATCATCAAAGATGGATCATCACTGGATCATCATTGAAACTAGATCATCACTAGATCATCATCGAAATTGGATCATCACTAGATCATCATCAAAGCTAGATCATCACTGGATCATCACTAGATCATCATCAAAGCTGGATCATCACTTGATCATCACTGAATCATCATCATTAGTACTTCCTCCATCTTGATCAAATGGTTCTATCTCGCAATTCTACTCATCACAGGAATTTATATAGAGCCATCCATTTTTCATGTTGGGTGTAGGACTAGCCTCCATGTAGGTCTTCATTGATAGATCTAGCCATTTGTAATGCTAGATAAACATTTACAGAGCCAACCCTTTTTCATACTAGATATAGTCCTCTATAGATCCATCCCTTTTTCATGCTGGATGTGGCACCAACACAGAGCCAGTCCTTTTTCATAGTAAATGTGTCATCACAGAGGCAGTCCTTTTTCATACTAGATGTGGAATCTAGATAGAAACAGTCCTTTTTCATACTAGATGTGGCATCTACACAAAGCTAGTCCTTTTTCATACTGGATCTATCATCACAGAGCCAATCCTTTTTCATATTGGATGTGGCATCTACACAAAGCCAGTCCTTTTTCATACTGGATGTGTCATCACAAAGCTATTCCTTTTTCATACTGTATGTGGCATCTACACAGAGGAAATCCTTTTTCATACTGGATGTGGAATCTACACAGATCTAGTCCTTTTTCATACTGGATGTGTCATCCCAGAGCCAGTCCTTTTTCATACTAGATGTGGCATCTACACAGAGCCAGTCCTTTTTCATACTGGATGTGGTATCATCACTTATATTTGACCATGGAAGGAACCAATCCTGTCATCATGCTAGAAAGACAAAGCTCTTACATTTGACCATGGAAGGAACCAATCCTCTCACCATGTCAGAAGGGTGCAGTACTTACATCTGACCATGGAAGGAACCAATCCTCTCACCATGTCAGAAGGGCCCATGGACTCATCACTTCCCCTTGGAAGGAACCTTGATATGGAGAACACCAAGATTCTCCCTGAAGTACTCAAACTTCACTCTGGCCATTTCTAGCATAGAAACATATCAGGGCTGATTACGTCCAAGGATAACCTACGAGCTTCATTAGGACTAATTAAATATGAGGACAACCTAGAGGACTATTTATGTCTGAGAAACCTACGAGCTTCGCTAGGATAGTATGCTCAGAAAACCTATCTCATTGGCTATGCTAGAACTCCCTCTTTCGAGAGATCTTGATCTGGATCACATACTGGAGCTTCACTGCTCCTTTCTATGTCATAGAAAAATGCAAGTCAGCTCAATCAAATCAAATAGTATATTTCAAAAGAAACATACTAACTCCCAAATAGCCAAGCAAGTGGAACCTTGAAGTTCTCTTCCTATCAATGGCACTACCTTCCCAATATGAATCCACATAACCCTCTAGGTTAATCCTCTGATTCATATCATACTTGATCCCATACTCAACTGTACCCCTCAAGTACCTCATTGCATGCTTTGAAACCATCAGGTGAACATGTCTCAATGTGTTCACAGCAAAGAAAATATATGGTCTTGTATTTGTTAGGTACATGAATTACCCAATCATTTGATGATACATCATGGAATCAACTGACTCTAATGAAGCAACACTCAATAGCTTCAGGTTCGATGCCATAGGTGTGGTCATGGCCTTGCAGTCCATCATCCCGAACCTCTTTAGGATATCTATTGCATGCTTCCCTTGTCTCAGGGATATTCCATCTGCATTCTACCACACCTCCATGCCTAGAAAGTAATGCATCATATCCAAGTCCTTCATCTTGAACTCGGCAGCAAGTATCCTTCTTGCAACTTTAATGAGTTCCTCTTTTCTATCAGGAATAAGTCATTGAGATATAACATGAGCATCACTGGTCTTTGACCTTGAAGTAAAGGTTCAATCCTAGAGTCATCAGTAATCTATACATCCTATCATACCATGCCGAACCTCGATATCTTCTACAGTAACTCCCTCTGAAGTGGAGCATCATTCTCCCTCTGCCTTTTGTACTCTATGCATTGAAATATTTTGTACTGGAGTGACAAGTAGCATCCTCTCCTACTAATATTATATGTATCCATCTCTGAAATTGTTATCCTCTATAGGCTTTCATCTTCAACCTTGTAGCAAAGGTTAAGATCTTCATCACTCTAGGTGATATTCAAGCTCCTCATGTATTTTTTATCCTAGGGGTGTCTTCTGAGCTCATACAAGGCCTTCTTTAATTTTCACACATGTGTCTTCCTATCATGTGTCTTGTCTTCCAATGGCTACAAATGTCTCTTCAAGGTTTATGCCTTCTTTCCATCAGAATCCTCATGCTATGAATATTTCCTTGTATCCCATGATGTTGTCATCTATTGCATGATGGATCATGTAGATCCATATAGAAGACATTATGGAGTTCCCTTCAGGTCTTGATAGTACATGCTAGACATCATTCTTCTTGAACTAGTATTCTCCTTCCCTTTCTTCTTGGCTACTTCTTCATAGCTGGAAGGCTCTACATCAATGATGTTGCTCTAAAATGTCACATAACTAGAGTGTCTCGGAGGCCTCTTTCTTTCTTTGAAAGTATCATCATATTATTCTTCATCTTGGATTCTTTCTTGAACTGTCATCACTTGTTCTTTGGAACAAGTCTCATCTTTCTTTTCTTGTAGGTGATTGTATGCAATATTTCCTACAAGTCAAATGCACCAGTTGTATGATTACAAACATTTCATAATGCATATTCATAATGGTAAATTCTTATGCATAAATATATAATCATGCAACATTCATCCATATCTCACGAAAACTTTCTAGATTCCTTCCATCTCTACCAAGACATCATCTAGATTGTGCACTAATCCATATGTTAGCAAAGAGGTTTCATTCTAGATAAGTAACAATGGATAGTTGTATGGCACCATAAGATACTTACCCATCACATGCATATTAGTAGTATAATGTCATTAATTCAAACATTCTATCATGCATGACACATCAACTTAACATAAACAAATGCAAAACAATATCATGAATTGACAATTGAATACTTATATTTATTTGTTTAATGGGTAGACTCCTTCTTTCAGCTTCATCATCTTCTTCATTCATAACAACATCATTTCTTATCCAAATGCTGAAGATGGATAAGAGGTTCTTCAATAATTTAGTTCTTCATATTCCTCATCGCTTGATGGATCTTTTTTGAATTGTGAGCACTTGATCTTCAGTTGCTACCATCTTCTCTTCTCTTATTATGGGTAGAGCTTCATCTTGTGTGTGCTATTCCTAGAGTCTGCCAAAAGTAATCACTTCCTTCTGGAACACATTCCTCGAATGAATGAATCCCATGATCCTGGGAGGCCATTCAAGGTGGTTATCACAACGTCTACATTCTTTACTTCTTCATCCACTGCTTCAAGTTTTTCTTTGATTTGAGAGACCCTTGTAAAGTATGACTGTATGGTCTCTACATTCTGGATCTTCATATTATTCAATTGGTTTCTTAAAGTCATCTTTTGGTTTATGTTATTTCCTTAAAATAGCTTGGTCAAGGAATCAAACATATCTTTAGGTGTCTTTAGGGAAGACACTTGTGGTATAAGGTGATCCTTGATTGAATCAACAATTATCTTCTTGGAATTGACCAAGTTCTTTTTGTGTAAGGATTTAGCCTCATCTTCATATGGAACTAGAACCTCTCTACTTATGTAGGTGTCCAATTCACTAGTGAGATCCTATACTTCCATGCTTGGAAGTTGCCAGCCTCACCAAGATTGTCATCAATATGGTGTGATTAGTCATTTTGAAATGAGAACCTCAACTATAAATAGCAAAATATTAGATCTTACCATCTGAGGTGTCCATCCTGGTTCTAGAGTTGGTAGATCTAGGGTTTGTGAGAGAAACCATAATTTTCAAAACTTGGAATTTCAAAATTTTGATTGGATAGAAAGATAGGCCTCTTCAAGTAAAGTTGTCCAATGTACGCCTTTTCTAAAACCAGTGGAGGGAAGCTCCTGGAACAGGAAGCCCTAGTTTACCAATTTCTTCTACAGAAATGCTTGATATTGTTTCTATGGTATCTCTAAAAGTAATACTCCTCTGTGTTAGAAATTTTTTACTGAGGTAACCTCATCTTTCCTCTTTCCAACAAAATAGGTTTTACCAGAATTCGTTTCACCAATTGGGACTTATGAGATTTTTCCCAAGGTGAATTATTTCCTAACTATTCATCATAGCAAACTTCTACGGACTACCACATGTCCTTGTTTCAACATCAAGGTCTAAAACATTTATCATAGAAATTAAATTCCATTCCCTCTCTGGAACATCTTGTAAAATTTTATTTCGACCTTCGTAGCCCAAGATATAGTAATTCTCCCTAGGTGTCATTTTTAGGGATGAATTCTGGAAGAGGCTGGAACCCTGATTTGGAGGAAACATATCTCCCAAAATATATGAGGCTGAAATTTTTACACAGGGTACATTAGGATTTTATCTTCATCCTGTGAAAATTTCAGCCCCTGAGCCTTCTTCAATCCGGAGATATAGTGAATGTACCAAACCCACCCATTTTACTATTTTAGGGTTTTTCAAGCCCGGGGTCAAATTAGGGTTTAAATTTACCAAAGTTTTACCAAACCAAAAATCTCGACATTGGTATCTAAACTTCAGTTTTGATGCAGAGAGAAATCCTATGCCAGGCTCACACAAAAATTCCTCTTTTGTAAAAATCCCTAATTTACTGCAACAAAAAACTAAAAATGCCCGTAATCAAATTATGCTTCAATAGAAAGATGTTCCCTTCAATGGAGAGTTATCCTAACATCCTTTTACCGATGGATTGTGGAGAGAAACCTAATATTCTATGGCTATACAATGTCTTCTTCTCAGGTTAGCTCTGATACCATGTTATATTTTTATGAATTAAGCAGTATGATCTTAGGATCTTATCTGAGAAAATAACATGCACAACAATAATCACAAGAGACAAGAGACAAAGAATTTTCCTCTAGGAAACCATATAGGAGAAAATACCGCAACTTCCCGTTACCACCTAAGTTGTACTTAGTGGTTTTTTATCAAGTGAGCCTGGTGAACCGGACAAGGATAACTTGTTCGGACTTCAGAAGACCTTTGGGAGTACTTCTAGGAAGTGCTTGTTGTACTATATCACATGTTCATACCCCATGGGGAAGTTGTAATAAATGTTCTAGCATGATAGTGTCTATAAAAGACTCAGTCTCTTAGATTTTATTTTTCAATCTGATCAGCCCAGGGTTTTTTTTCCCTTGGTTATTATTGGTTGTTGAATAAACAACTGATAATTTCTGAGTTTTTCACTCCATACCTTGAAAGTTGAGGTGGTCGGCTTGGAATTTATTTCTATTGAGGTTATTAGAGTCTATGTGTCAATGTATAAACATGCTAGACATCATGGTTGAGTCATATGAACATGTATAAGTCCCCCTAGGTTTTTCCAATTTTTTTAATTTTTTAAACTTATCAATGTTTTTTATTAAAATTTAATTTTTCCAAAACTTATGCTATTTTTTAATAGTTTAATTGGAAAAATTGATTTTGTAATAAAAGTGGGCCAAATAATCAGTTTCAGTCATGTAGGTGCTCATTTTCAAGATAAGAGTACCATGTAAACCCATAGACCCACTATTTCCTAGTTTTGAGTGATTTTTCATCACTCAGGTCAGAAAGCCCCAAAAAATCAATTATTGATTATTTTAATTAATAAATTGATGAATAATGGAGCAAATCCAGAATCATAGATCAGTGGATTCTCAGCCAATTTAATTGAAATCAATCAGATCTGAACCAGATTGACTAGATCTAACAAATCCTTGACTGAAGGAGGTGATCAAATTAGATCCAGAGTTGATCTTTAGAAGCCTTTACGGGGAATTGCGCCCTCTCTCTCTCCTCCCCATGTGTGGGCTCTCCTGGGAGCTCTGTGGAATGATGTGTCGGTTTATGGGTTGTTTTGTCAGCTCAGTCAATCCCCTGATTGACAAGTAGGCTCAGTTCAGCTTCAGATCTGCATTGATTGACTCTCCATCAGCTGATTTGATCTGTCTCCTTGGGATTTGCGCCCCCCCTGGGCTAGATCTCATGGTTTATGTATAAATCAAAGCACAAGCAGCCGCTTCCAAGCTAGTTAGAACTAGGATTGAGGTGATGTTTCTGTTGTATTGTATTGTTTATTATTCTAGAATAAAGAAGCTTTGGAGGCAATATCTATGGTGTAATATTCTTCATGTGTGGATGGCGATTGTTAAATGCTTATGAGGTATAATCTGTGTTATTTATCACTGCTTTTGGTGGTTAATTGTTGGCCTTGAAGGAGAGAGATACCTCATGTTAGGTTAAGAGTTTATTCTAGTTTGATTTATTTTCTTACTCTTTCTTGTTTAATATCTATTGGATTTGTATGTATTTTAAGTTTAATTGCATGCTTTCCAATCATCTCTTCTAGCAGCACCTATGTTTTAACCATCTGTTTGTGCAAGGATTTCTAGGTTGTAGGTGATATTGCTTGTAGAAGAGGTTGATATGGTTTGAATCTTCCTCATATTCAAGATCTTCTGAATGACATAGTCCATTGGTGTTCCACCAAAGCAGACTCCAAAGCCCAACATTCCTAAGCTTCCAACACTCTTTCTCTCTCTTCCTCCTTCAAAATCTTAATTTGTCTTCAAATTGGTTACTTTTAAAGAATATTATTTCTTAGATCTGTCTCACAAGGAAAATTATATATAGATCTAGTTACTAATATCCTTTCTTAATTTTATATCTCAGTTTCGTTTTGCATATAAAGTCATATTTTAAGAGATCTAGATGAAATTATCCTCTTTTTTGCAAGCATTTTAAAGAAAATTTGTAGCTTGCTTTTAAGGTAGTTTCCTTTGCTATACTTTAAAGGTTCATATTCTGCAATAAAATTGCACATCTCATTGGCTACCCAAACAACAAGCCAAGATCCCAAGGAAATCTTGGTTCCTTTTTTTTGCAAGACTAGATTACCCCAACTTAACAAATTTTTACTTAGTTTTTTTTCGGTAACTAGTGTGGTGACTCCAAACAATTTTAAAGTGTGTTTGGGAACATTTTATTTTAATTACTTTCTGTTTTTTAGCAGGTCTAACAAAAAATATAAGGAGACTCTGCCCAATTTCTGACTCTTGGATGAACCAAAACTTTCCGGAAGCTTCTGCCACCGCTGTGTTTTAATTCTAGCTTGTTACAAGCTTGTTGTAAGCCTTTGGATCCCAGATAACAAGGAACAAAGTGCATCAATTTCAATTTTCTGATATTTTAAATCACTGCTAATAAAAATAAAATTTCCTTTCGAATAGGCTCTTTCGAGCCTATTCACCATCCCTGCTGGGGGGATTTGCATTCGTGTTTTTTTTTGCTTTACATTCCTTTTTTTTGCAATATAGCATAGTTCTAATATGAAGGGTAGTATACTTTGATTTATTATAAATTCCATATTCCATATCTAAGGTTTCAAAGTAATTTAATACTTACCCCACGAGTTCTCGATTGACCCAAAAGGGGAAAGAGATGTGTGGTAGGACTAATTAGAGAACCGACATTGTGTATCTTGGTTTTCTTTTTCATCAACTATTTATTCAATTTTAATAAAATTAACCCCTTCTTGATTCCCCGATTGAGATCCACTTGGATCGAAAGAGGTTCCTGGAGGGTTTTCTTTTTTAACAAGAACACCCATCTCAAAATTTACTAAAATTGACAAGACTCCGGTGCGTATGCTCTGCACTTGGCTGTGGTACATTCGATCGATCAGGCTATATCAAAATCATTTGAGTGACTATATTAATTAGGATTCACTCTCCCAAATTAACAAACCATCAGGTGAAAATCCAACACCTAGATCAAACCATTACGGTGGCAAAATACCCAAAGGAAGTGGGAACTCCTGAAAAGTGACCTCGGGGCATCGATCTCTGTCACACCCTAATGGGTGCATTATGAACAATAGCCCCAGAGACATCATTCAGCTCACATATTCCTTGTGGGTAGTTGTGAAGGTTTAGTTTTGGACATACTCCAAGTACTCTCGGGTATATCTGGAGTCCACCCCTTCGCCTAATTTTGATCAACTCATATTTCACATTAACTTAAAATGTACCAAGAGGCAATTACAAAACATTCACTCCAAGCACATGCAAGTACATTGATTTTATTTTGAGTCCATTTTAAGGCACTGGTTATTTTCTTGCTATATATATATATATATATATATAGATAGATAGATATATATATATTGTGTCTCAGCATTGTGCTTTTGTGTGCTCTTTTTGTATCTTGTCATCTATGGTTGTTTATGGTTAAATTTCAAACTCCTAAGTAACTTATTCAGTTTAACATCACCATACTAAATAATTTTGCCTTAGTAACTTAATAGGGTCTACCCCCCTTGGCTTTGTTAGGAGTTGAGCCTAAACAGAGGAGTCAAGAACAAGGTGACAGCCTTGAATCGAGACTTTCCCCCAAGGACACACCGAGTGGCTTGAAGATTTCTACCACATGACCCAGGTGTGTGAAAGGAAAAAACACTTTTTGGCATCGTTGTAGGGATAAATATTTTTATTCCCGAGTACGACTTAGCTTAACTTTTTTCTAAACAACTAAAAAGATAGAAATTTCTGATTGATCTAGTCTTTAAAAAACATAAAAATTAAAACTTGATCCATCTGGTGACTCCACTGTCTAACATCCCTTCAAGCATTTCTACCCGAAGAAACCACCAACAATTATTAAATCCTCTCCCTGATCCCGAAAGGTTTATTAGGGAAATATTGAATAGGCATAATTCTCATAGAAACCTTGAAAATTTAGGAGACCAATCCCTCTCAGATATCCATCACATATTTATAGAGAGTCATACCTTCCAATCTCAATAAATGACAGAATTTTACAAACCCCTTGACTTTTCTCAGATAGCAGGTAATCCTCATGACATTCCAAATGATGATATCAAGAAGCTCCCCCTATTCTAGAGAAATAATGCCATCACTGCCAAGTCTCACATCTGAAAGTTTGAAAAGCACATGGTCAGTTATTGCAATGATGCTGCCCATAACCATGAAGATGTCAAAATGAAGCTCTTTTCTTTATACTTAGAGGATGATGCTGTGGAATGGTACTCCGACCTTGGTGATGATTCATATAAAACTCTTAATGAATTCCTAGAGGGTTTTAAGAAGAAATGGGGGGGAAATAAAGAACCAAGACATATGCTTGCTACCCTTCATAACATAAAGAAGATGGACAATGAAACCATTGATGAATTTAATACTAAGTTCAAGTGTGTGGTTGCGAACCTCCCTAGAGAAATCAAGCCAAGGGATGCCTCCATCCTCATATCTTACATCGAAGCTTTCACTGGTGATTTGAGGTACCACTTAAGGGACAAAGAGCCGACCTATCTAAAAATTGCTCAGGAATTGGCTGAGAAAATAGAAAAGAATATGCAGTCTTCAGGAAAATCCAACATTCCAGTTTACACTAGGGGAAACACTTCATACAACAAAGAGAAAGGAAAATCCGTTGAATTAGAGGAAAAGGAAACCTCCAAAGACCCCATGGAAAAGGTAACTAACATGATAAAAGAATTGGTTACTAGTCAAAACCAAATCATGGCAAATCAGTTTGCACAACTAAATCATATTCAGAACAAAATAATCACCATGGAAAGAAATAATGGACCTAGGAACTTTCAGCCTAAACAAAATCAGGTGTATCAAAAGAAATCTCCTCAGCACGAAACTAGGATTCCAAACTGGTTAGACTCAACTAACCTGGTAGAAGAAGTCATTCAATGTTGTAGACCTTGTGATCAATTCCACCAAGAAAGCACTTGCTATATAGAAAACCAGGTTATAGAACATGGAATTGACGAGGTCAATCATCAGGAAACAACATCAGGCGAGTTTGATCATGTGTACATGGTAGGCTGAACCTACCCTTTATCAAACCAGCATTGGCAGTAGGCCATGGATTACAGTTATGAGAAGGATCTCCTTTCCATCTTTTATGGTGTAATTCCTTCTCCAGAAACAATCAAGTAAATGAAGGAGGCTATATTCAAGGGTGCAGTGTATCAAAGAAAGGAGAAGCCATCACCATCTAAATAGTACAAGCCAAAGGTAACCTCTCCTCCCCTCCCAGATCCTCTTGTCATCCCTGAATCAAATGTTGATATGGGAGAATGGATAATTAATGATAAGATTCATGTTTATACAACTGATGTCCTTAAAATTCCTGGTCAAAAGGAAAAGTTGTTGAAATCCTTAGAGGATAGTCAATGTAAAGCTCATAATATTGTCAAAGAGGATCCTCTTCCTAATAATAATGCTATATTTGAAGCTGAACATATTGAACCTATAGATATGCCTATAGTCCTCAACAGTGTTGATCAAAGAAGAGAATACCACTCGCCTTTTTATGTCTCCCTCTTAGTTGACAACCTCCTTCATAACTGCATGTTAGATTCAGGTGCTTCATCAAATGTCATGACAAGAAAAGTAATGGAACAGCTAAATCTAAGGGTCACCCGACCCTACCACAATGTTTTTGCTATGGATGCAAGAGAAGTTGAAGTGGTATGGATAATCTTAAATTTACAAGTTAAGTTGGCCAAGTATCCTGATATCGATATGTCGATGGATGTGGTAGTGATAGATGTTCCAGATAATTGGGGTATGTTGCTATCCAAAAAATGGGCCACAACTCTTGGTGGGTACATTCAAATGGATTGGACATATGCTACTATACCTAAATCAGAAAACACTAGGGTGATTCTCCACATAGAGAAGCTAAGGAAACAACATGTAGAAAACCCTAAGAAGCCTGGAAATGAATTTGTTCATTTCAATGATAACTTTGGAAACTATGCCATTTTGTCAAATTTCATGGCCCCTATTAAGGAAAACAATAAAAATGAAAAGATAGATGAATTTTGGAAAATGTACTTCGACGTGGCTTATTCCAAATCCGGAAAAGGTGTGGGCAGCATGATCATCTCTCCTTCATATAAAGTCTAGAAATTTTCTTTCAGGTTAGAGTTTGAAGCATCAAACAATGTAGCTGAGTATGAGGCATTGCTGCTAGGGTTAGAAACCGCCAAAGATATGGGGATAAAGATGTTGAACATAAAGGGTGATTCAGATTTAGTTGTCCTCCAGATTAAAAATCAGTATTAATGCAAAAATGACAGATTAAGAAAGTATATAAATGCCACATGGGACACTATGGAGTGGTTTGATGCACTCAACATTCAAAAGATCCACAAGGAAATGAATGGGTTAGCAGATAAATTGGCAGTAGAAACATTCAAAACATCCACCCTCCAGCCATCAGATGAAATGATTAGTGGGAATGAAAAGATGGAAATTAATTTTAGACCTTCAATTCTAGATAAAATAGATCACTAGAAGGTGTTAAAGGATGATGAGCAACTTTTGTGATTCATCCACAATCTACAAGAGTTTGAAGGTTGCAAGATCAGTTATCAAAAAGAGGGTAAAGAGTATCAGGAGTGCGAGGATAATTTAGGGAATCGCATCCCGAGTAACTATATAGCTTTTGAGAATCTCTTTGATCGAAAGGATCATCATAAAAAAAAAAAAAAAAAAACTAAAATTGGGAATTATATGGAAATAAACATAGGAACTGACAAAGACCCCAAGTTAATAAAAATTGGAAAAGGTACTTCGGAAAAGGAAAGGAACAATTTGATCAACTTAATAAAAGAGTATAGATATGTGTTGGCCTTTAGTTATGATGAGATTAAAGTCTATTGGGAGGATGTGTTTTAACACACTATTCCCCTCACAGAAGAAGCTAAGGAGGTCAAACCTTTCCGACAAAAACTTAGGCGAATAAAACCTAAGTTGGCCCCCATTGTGCAGATTGAAATTCAGAAGATGTTAGCAGCAGGAATCATAGTACCTACAAGACATTCATCTTGGTGCTCCAACTTAGTTCTAGTCAAAAAGAAGAATGGGTCAATTAGAATATGTATATATTTTATAAATCTAAATACATCATACCTCAAAGATAATTACCCATTACCCGACATGGAAACATTGCTTCAAAGAGTAGAAGGATTAGGAATGATGTCCATGTTGGATGGATTTTCTGGTTATAACCAGGTGTTAGTAAATAAGGAGGATCAACACAAGACTACATTCACCACAGCTTGGGGTACCTATAATTTTTTAAGAATTCATTTTGCCTTACTAAATGTAGGTGCCACATTCCAAAGAGCCATGGATTTTTCCTTCAAAGAACTTATAGGCAAAATAATGGAAACCTATCAAGATGACTTAACTATTTTTTCAAAGGAAAGATCTGACCACATAAGTCATCTTAGGTAGGTTTTTATAAGATGTCGGAAATATGGTATTTCTTTGAACCCCACCAAGTCAATATTTGGAGTTAATGAAGGCAAGTTATTGGGGCACATCATTTCTAAGGATGGTGTCAAGGTTGATCCTGAGAGAGTTGAAGCCATTAAGAAAGTCCCCTTGCCTTAGAATCTAAAAGCTCTCTAGTCTTTTAATGGTCAGATCAATTTCATAAGAAGGTTCATCCCAAATTTAGTAGAATTAATGAAAACTCTACAAAATTTATTAAAGAAAGATGCTAAGTTTGAGTGGATGGATGAAGGGAAAGTTTCCTTCTAGATATTTTCCTTTTCCTTAGAAGACACCATTGCCGTTGTTTTGCTTCAAAAGAATAAGGAGGGACAAGAGAAACCTATATCCTTTATGAGTAGAGCCTTGCAAAATTTAGAGTTGAAGAATACCACCATGGAGAAATAGGCCTATGCTCTTGTCAAGTCCCTTAAACATTTCAGAACTTATGTAGGTTACTCCAAAATCATTGGGTATGTACCCCATGCCATTGTCAAGGATATCATGTCTCAACAGGACTGTCTAGGAATCAGGGGTAAGTGGGTTTCAAAGATTCAAGAATAATATTTGGAGATAAAACCTACTAAGTTAATTAAAGGACAGGGTCTTGCAAAGATGTTCGCCCAAGGAAATGAAAAGGCCTTAGGAATAATCTGCTAGAATAGTGATTTAGAACAAAGTGTATCAGATGAGCTTTAGAGATTAGAGTGGCACCCTTGGTACACCGACATCATATTCTTCCTCTGCAACCTTACTTTCCCTGATCACTTACTTGTCCATAAAACAAGGGCATTAAGGTTAGAAGCAACTAAGTATTGTTTAACAAAAGGTGGTTTGGGTTGGAGAAACCCCGATGGTTTGATACTTAGATGTGTCGATGAACCTAAGTCCAAAAAACTCATGGTTGAGTTCCATTCAAGATTTTGTGGTGGAAATTTTGCAGCAAGAACAACCACCCATAAAATCCTTAGAGCGGGTTACTATTGGCCGAACCTATTTTCAGATGTGCACAAGGATGTCAGAGTTTCCCCCCAGTGTCAATTATTCACCAAAAAGCAACAAATGAAAGCCTTGCCTTTAAATCCAATAGTAGTCCAAGCCCCTTTCCAACAGTGGGGGCTTGATTTCATCGGTAAGTTCAAAGATAACTCAAGAAATGGCTATTCTTGGATTCTTAGCGCCACTGATTATTTTACCAAGTGGGTAGAGGCGATACCCACCAAGAAGGAAACCGACGCTATAGTCATGGATTTCTTAGAAGATAATATTATCACAAGATTCGGTGTGCCAGCAAGAATCATCACGGATAATGGCTCATGCCTTGTTTCCTTTGAGATATCATCTTTCTGTTTCAATTATGGCATTGTCCTATCCCACTCATCCAATTACTACCCCCAAGGAAATGGTTTAGCTGAATCAAGTAACAAGAACTTAATGACCATAATCAAGAAAATTGTGGGTGACAATAAGAAGGCTTGGGATAGCAAGATCAAATTAGCATTATGGGCCGACATAATCACCAAGAAATGTTCAACCGGGAGGATCCCTTTCAAACTGGTCTATGGCTTGGATGTCACCTTACCAATCCATTTAAAGCTTCCAGTTTATCAGCTTCTCTAGACCTTCAGCTCAGATTAGGAGGCCATTCAGAATAGAATAAACCAGTTGATTGAGTTAGATGAAATTCGAAGAAATTCCCTTGACCAAAGTATCAAAAACTCAGACAAGGTTAAGAGAACCTTTGACAAATCTACCCGGTCAGGATCCTTCCAAGTAGGTGACATAGTTTTGCATTGGCACAAGTGATGGGAGAAACCTGGGAAACATGGAAAGCTCGACAACTTATGGTTGGGACCGTACATCATCGATGAAATAGAAATAATGAATTCCTTCTATCTAAATGACCTTGAAGGAGAAAGGTTGAGCTTGCCAGTGAATGGTTTCCTCCTCAAGTTGTTTTTCCCTGAGACAGTTTGATGCCTTTATTGGCATCGCTGGTTTCAGGGCCAATTTCTAAACCTTGCCCTGCATGTATTTCTAAATTTTATATATCATGTTGTTGTATCATAGATATTGTTGTATTATAGTTATTTTGTACCATGTTTTAAAATTTTCCTTTGTATATTAGTTTTGTAAAATATTCCCTTTTGCACATCATAGACTAATTATGTACATTAGTTTACTTTTATAGTTAATTTTTTATATACATGTTACTGACAAAACTCTAATTGCTATGCAGGACCCAGAGATTCTGGAGTTCTCACATTCTCGCCTTTGAATGGAAGATCAGTCAGAGAATGTGTCCCTAGATGGAGCCAGAATGTTACCACCTAAGTTGTAGTTAGTGATTTTTTATCAAGTGAGCCTGGTGATCCGGACAAGAATAACTTGTTCAGACTTTAGAAGACCTTTGGGAGTACTTCTGGGGAGTGCTTGTTGTACTATATCACATGTTCATACCCCATGGGGGAGTTGTAATAAATTTTCTAGCATGATAGTGTCTGTAAAAGACTCATTCTCTTAGACTTTATTTGTCAATCCGATTAGCCCAAGGTGTTTTTTCCCTTGGTTATTATTGGTTGTTGAATAAACGACTGATAATTTCTGAGTTTTTCACTCCATACCTCCAAAGTTGGGGTGGTCAGCTTGGAATTTAGGCCTATTGAGGTTATTAGAGTCTATGCGTCAATGTATAAACATGCTAGACATCATGGTCGAGTCATATTAACATGTCTAGGTCCCCCTAGGTTTTTTCATTTTTTTTAGTTTTTTTAATTTTTTAGTGTTTTTTATTAAAATTTAATTTTTCCAAAACTTAGGCTACTTTTTAATAGTTTAATTGGAAAATTTGATTTTGTAATAAAAGTGGGCCAAATAATCAGTGTCAATTGTGTAGGTTCTCATTTTCAAGCTAAGAGCACCATGTAAACCCATGGACCCACTATTTCCTAGTTTTGAGTTATTTTTCATCACTCAGGTCAGAAAGCCCCAAAAAATCAATTATTGATTATTTTAATTAATAAATTGATGAATAATGGAGAAAATCCAGAATCATATATCAGTGGATTCTCAGCCGATTTGATTGAAAACAGTTAGATCTGAACTAAATTGACTAGATTTGACAAATCCTTAACTGAAGGAGGTGATAAAATCAGATCTATAGTTGATCTTTAGCTGCCTTTAGGGGGGATTGTGCCCTCTCTCTCTCCTCCACACGTGTGGGATCTCTTGGGAGCTCTGTGGACTAATGTGTCAGTTTATGGGTTGATGTGTCAGCTCAATGAAGCCCCTGATTGACAAGTAGGTTCAGTTCAGCTTCAGATCTGCGTTGATTGACTCTCCATTAGCTTATTTGATCTGTCTCTTTTAGATTTGCACCCCCTGGGCTGGATCTCCTAGTTTTTGTATAAATCAAAGCACAACCAGCCTCTTCCAAGCTAGTTAGAATTGGGATTGAGTTGATGTTGCTCTTGTATTGTATTGTTTATTATTTTGGAATAAAGAATATTTGGAGGCAAGAACTATGGTGTAATGCTCTTCATGTGTGGATGGTGATTGTCAAATGCTTATGAGGTATAATCTATGTTATTTATCATTGCTTTTGCCGGTTAATTGTTAGCCTTGAAGGAGAGAGCTCCCTCCTGTTAGGGTAAGAGTTTATTCTAGTTTGATTTATGCTCTTACTGCTACTTTGAGATCTATTGGAGTTGTATGTATTTTAAGTTTAATTGCATGCTTTCCAATTATCTCTTCCAGCAGCACCTATGTTTTAACCATCTGTTTGTGCAAGAATTTCTAAGTTGCAGGCGATATCCCTTATAGAAGAGGTTGAGCTAGTTTGAAACTTCCTCATCTTCAAGATATTCTAAATGACATAGTCCCTTGGTGTTCCACCAAAGGAGACTCCAAAGCCCAACATTCCCAGGCTTCCAACACTCATTCTCTCTCTTCCTCCTTCAAAATCTTAATTTCTTTTCAAATTGGTTACTTTTAAAGAATATTATTGCTTAGATCTCTCTCACAAAGAAAATTGCATATAGATCTAGTTAGTAATATATTTTCTTAAGTTTAGATCTCAGTTCCATTTTGCATATAAAGTCATATTTTAAGAGATCTAGCTGAAATTATCCTCTTTTTTGCAAGCATTTTAAAGAAAATTTGTAGCTTGATTTTAAGGTAGTTTCCTTTGCTGTACTTTAAAGTTTCATATTCTATAATAAAAGTGCACATCTCATTGTCTGCTCAAACATCAAGCCAATATCCCAAGGAAATATTTCCTTCCTTGGTTCCTTTTTTTTGCAAAACTAGATTTCCCCAACTTAACAAATTTTTTCTTAGTTTTTTTTCGGTTACTAGTGTGGTGACCCAAAACACTTTTAAAGTGTGTTTGGGCACATTTGATTTTAATTTCTTTCTATTTTTTATCATTTCTAACAAAAAATAGAAGGAGACTCTGCCCAATTTCTGACTCTTGGACGAACCAGAGCTTCCCGGAAGCTTCCCCCACCGCTGTGTTCTAATTCTAGCTTGTTACAAGCTTGTTGTAAGCCTTTGGATCCTAGATAACAAGGACCAAAGTGAATCAATTTAAATTTTCTGATATTGTAAATATCTGCTAATAAAAAGAAAATGTCCTTTTGAATCAGCTCTTTCGATCCTATTCAGCATCCCCCTTGGGGGGATTTGCGTCCTTGTTTTTTTTTGCTTTTCATTCCTTTTTTATTTGCAATATAGTGTAGTTATAATCTGCAGGGTAGTATTATTTGATTTATTATCAATTCCATATTCCATATCTAAGGTTTCAAACTAATTTAATACTTACCCCATGACTTCCCGATTGACCCGAAAGGGGAAAGAGATTCGTGGTAGGACTAATTATAGAACCGACATTGTGTATCTTGGTTTTATTTTTCATCAACTATTTCTTTAGTTTTAATAAAATCAACCCCTCCTTGATTCCCTAATTGATATCCACTTGGATCAAAAGAGGTTCCTGGAGGGTTTTCTTTTTTAACAAGAACACCCATCTCAAAATTTACTAAAATTGACAAGACTCCTGTGTGTATGCTCTGCACTTGGTTGTGGTTCGTCCGATCAGTCAAGATGTATTAAAATAATTTGAGTGACTAGAATAATTAGTATTTACTCTCCCAAATTGACAAACCATCAGGTGAAAATCCAACACCTAGATCAAACCATTACGGTGGCCAAATACCCAAAGGAAGTGGGAACTCCTGAAAAGTGACCTCGGGGTGCCGAGATCTGTTACACCTATCGATGAATTATGAACAATAGCCTGAGAGACTCCATTAATCCCAGATATTCCTTGCGGGTAGCCATGACGGTTTAGTTTTGGACATACTCCTAGTACTCTCGGGTATATCTGGAGTCCCCCCTCCCTTTCACCTATTTTTAATCAACTCATATTTCACATTAACTTAAAATGTACCAAGAGGCAATCACAAAACAATCACTCCAAGCACATGAAAATACATTGATTATCTTTTGACTCCATTTTAAGGCACTGGTTATTTTCTTGCTATATATATATATATATATATATTGTGTCTCAGCATTGTGCTTTCGTGCACTCTTTTTGTATCTTGTCATCTATGGTTGTTTATGGTTAAATTTCAAACTCCTAAGTAACTTATTTAGTTTAACATCACCATACTAAATAATTTTTCCTTAGTAACTTAATAGGGTCTACCCCCCTTGGCTTCATTAGGAGTTGAGCCTAAATGGAGGAGTCAAGAACAAGGTGACAACCTTGACTCGAGACTTGCCCCCAAGGACACACCGAGTGGCTTGAAGATTTTTTCCAGGTGACCCAGGTGTGTGAAAGCCTGCAACACTTCGTCAGAGATAGAATTAGCACCAATGGCAGTAGTAAAACCCAAAGACAGAAAAGATGGTCTCCAACAACTGTTCTCTCTCTCACTTGTGTGAGAACTTCCTCTCTCACTCATGTGCCCCAGTTCAGTGAGTGTGTGTGTAATAAATCATGAGGCTCACTCTCTATTTATATTCTTTCATTCACTTAATATTTGTCTCTATTATGTAGGCTCGAGTAATCCTAACTTAGTTATGTAGGCTTGAGTAACCACAACTAGGGTACTAATGACCCGAATTACATTAACTCACCAAGGTTGACTTCTCTAGGAGAGTCTAAGAACCCTAGTTCCCCACAACTATGGGGACTTTAACCCTTGATCAATAAGGAGGGTTACCCTCTATGACTTTACATGACTTTTTTACATTACTGATACTTCTCGATAGGAACATCGGGGTACAATACAAAAGATATACAAGTGAATACATTCCATAGTTACAAATACATCAACAGAGAATACCTATTTTGGGGGTTATATCTTATACATATTATATAGAGGAAGTTTTGGTTTGTTTTTCTTCCCCTTGAGGGTTTCCAAGGACACATATTGTGTCTATATTGTGATTGTGTTTCTTTTAGTGATTCTGCATATGCTACTGCTGTGATTTTGAATTTAGCACTAATGGTATCTAGTATAGCATATGAAATCTTAACACGAGGGTTGTCCAAGTCCTTTATCTGATCCATTCATATCTCATAAGGCGTCTTTTTTCACTCTTGAATGGGAATTCAAGGTATGTGTACTTTCATACATGTTTTCTCAAGGTACTGTTGTGTGTATTTTCTCAAGCTAAAATATGAGGTTTTTGAGACTTTAAAAGTGTACAAATACTTAGTTGAGAACGCATGTGGGAACAAGATCAATGTTATTAGGACTTAAAATTGTTAAATTTTTATCATTTAAGTAATATTATATTATGATCTTATCTAAGAGAATAACATGCACAACAATAATCACAAGAGACAGGAGACACAAAGAATATTCCTTGGGGAAACCATAAAGGAGAAAACCCCGCAACTTCCTCAGAGATAGAATGAGCACCAATGGAAGTAGTAAAACCAAAATATAGAAAATATGATCTCCACAGTTTTTCTCTCTCTCTCACTTGAGAGAGCTTCTCCTCTCTCACTCATGCACCCCAGTTGAGTGAGTGTGTGTTGTGTGTAGAAATGAGGAGAGCCTCACTTCTATTTATATTCTTCCATTCACTTTATTTTCACTCCAACATGTCGGCCTCACTTAACAATTACTTACCAGGGATGACTTATCTAGGAGAGTCTAATAAACCTAGTGACCCACAACTGTGGGGACTTTACCCTCCGATCAACAAGGAGGGTTAACCTTAACTCAATTGTGGGGACTATTTCCATGACTTACAATAGAGGGTTAAACTCTTTGACTTTACATGAATTTATTATATTAATGACTCCCCTGATAGGAACATCGAGGTACAATACAAGATATACAAATGAATACATTCAGAAGTTACCAATACATAAAAAATTCCTCTTAAATAGGAAGGTATTCTCTTGACACAATTCATCAGTGCAAGTCTTCTTCTTTGGATCATCATCAAAGCTGGATCATCACTGGATCAATATCAAGTCTAGATCATCACTGGATCAACACTAGATTAACATCAAGTCTGGATCATCACTGGATCATCATCAAGTATGGATCATCACTGGATCAACATCAAGTCTAGATCATCACTTTATCTGGATCATCACTGGATCATCAAGTATGGATCATCACTTGATCTAGATTATTATTGGATCATCGAGTTTGGATCATCATCACTGCTTCTATCATCTCGAACAAATGGAGCTATCTCTCAATTCTTCTCATCATAGGAATTTCTACAGATCTATCCCGTTTTCATGCTGGTTATAGGCCTAGCTTCCATTTAGGTATTCATCATCTTCAACACCTATATCTGACCATGGAATGAACCATGTCAAAAAGGCCCACTCAACACTTACATATGACCATGGGAGGAACACATCCAAGAACCATGTTAGAATGGCATGCCCAACACTCACATTTAACCATGGGAGGAACACATCCAAAACCCATGTCATAAAGGCCCATCATTCACATCCGACCTCATCTTGTCAAAAAGGCTCTGCACTTACATCCAACCTCATATTGTCAAAAAGGCTCTGCACTTACATATGACCTCATCTTTTCAGAAAGGATCTGCAATTACATCCAACCTCATCTTTTCAGAAAGGATATGCACTTACATCCAACCTCATCTTGTTAGAAAGTCTCTGTACTTACATCTAACCTCATATTGTCAGAAAGGCTCTGCACTTACATCTGAGCTCATCTTGTCAAAAAGGCTCTGCACTTACATCTAACCTCATCTTGTCAAAAAGGCTCTACACTTACATATGATCATGTGGGAACACATCCCATAATCACATCAAAATGGCTCTGCATTTATATCTAATCATGTGGGAACACATCCCATAATCACATCATAATGGCTCTACATTGATCATGTGGGAACACATCACACAATCACATCAAAATTGATCTACACTGATCATGTGGGAACACATCCCACAATCACATCAAAATGTCTCTACACTTATATCTGACCATGGGAGGAACACATCGAGCATCCATGTCAAAAGGGCACTGCACTTACATCTGACCATGGGAGGAACCAATCCTACCACCATGTTAGACAGTCTCAACACTTATATTTGACCATGGGAGGAACCAATCCTACCACCATGTCAGAAGGGCTCAACAGTTATATCTAACCATGGGAGTAACCAATCCTGCCATCATGTCAGAAGGGCTCACGAACTCATCACTTCCCCTTGGAAGGAACCTCAATCTGGAGAACACCAAGCTTCTCCTTGAAGTACTCGAACTTCACTCTGGCCATTTCTTGCATAGAATCACATTAGGGCTAATTACATCCAAGGATAACCTGTAAGCTTCACCAGGATGGATTACATCCGAGGACAACCTACGAGCTTCACCAAGTTTTGTGCTCAGATAACCTATCTCACTAGCTATGCTAGAAATCCCTCTTTTGAGAGATCTCAATTTGGATCACATACTGGAGCTTCACTGCTCCTCTCTGCATTATACAAAAATGCAAGTCAAATCAATAAAATAAAATACTATTTTTCATAAGAAACATACTATCTCCCAAATAGCCGAGCAAGTGGCAACATATTTTTCCTCAAATGTACTTAGCACCATAAATGACTCCTTCCTACTAAACCAAGAGATCACACTTCATCTCATACTGAATTAGCACCTCAATGTGCTCTTCCTATCAATGGCATTTCCTGACCAATACGAATCCACATAACCCTCTAGGTTATCTTCTGATTTGTATCATGCTTGATCCCATACTCAATTGTATCCTTTAGGTACCTCACTGCATTCTTTTCAACCATTAGGTGAACATGTCTCAATGTGTTCACAACAAATAAAATATCTGGTCTCATATTCATCAGGTACATCAAGGAACAAATCATCTAACAATACATCGTGGCATCAACCATCTATAATGAAGCAACACTCAATAGCTTCAAGTTTGATGCCATAGGTGTGGTCATGGCCTTGTAGTCCATCATCCTAAACCTATTCAGGATCTCTATTGCATACTTCCTTTTTCCCAGGGAGATTCCATCCGCATTCTGCCACACCTCCATGCCTAGAAAATAGTGCATCATATCCAAGTCCTTCATCTAAAACTTGACAGCAATTCTCCTTCTTGCAAATTTAATGAGTTCCTCATTTCTTGTCAGGAACAAGTCATCAACACATAATAGGAGCATCACTGGTCTTCCAAATTCAACCTTGAAGAAAAGGTTGGAATCCGCTTTAATCTCAGTAAATCCTAGAGTCATCAGTAAGCTATCCATCTTGTCATACCATGTCAAACCTTGAGATCTTCTGCAGTCACTCCCTCTGAAGTGGATCATTAGTCTCCCTCTTCCTTTCATACTCCATGCATTGAAACATTCTATACTAGAGTGGCAAGTAGCTTCCTCTGCTACTAATATTCTATGTATTCATCTGTGAGCTTGTCATCCTCTATAGAATTTGATTTTCAACCTTATAGGAAAGGTTAAGATCTTCCTCACTCTAGGTGATCTTCAAGCTCCTCATGTATGTATGATCCCATGGGTGTCTTCTAAGCTCGTACAAGGACTTCTTTCATTTGCACATATGATTCTACCTATCATGTGTCTTAACTTCTAGTGGCTACAAATGTCTTTTCATAGTCTATGCCTTCTTTCCGTGAGAAGCCTCATGCTACAAATATTTCCTTGTATCCCACAATGTGTCCATCTACTACATGCTATATTGTGTAGATCCATATGGAATACATTACAGAATTCCATTCAGGTCTTGATACTACATCCTAGACATCATTCCTCTTGAACTTAGTATTCTCATTCCCTTTCTTCTTGGCTACTTTTTCATAGCTGGAATGTTCTGCATCAATGATGTCAATCAAGAGTGTCACATAACTGGAGTGTCTCTGAGGCCTCTTTCTTTCTTTGAAACTATCATCATATTATTCTTCATCTTGGATTATCTCTTGAACTGTCATCACTTGTTATTCTGAACAAGTCTCATCCTTCTTTTCTTGTAGGTGATTGTAGGCAATATTTGCTACAAGTCAAATGCATTATTTGTATGGTTAGAAAAATTTCATAAGGTATGTTCATAATAAAATAATATTTTTCATTAAGATATAATCATGCAACTATTTTAGCCACTGCAATATTCATCCATATCTTAGGGAAATGTTCTAGATGCCTTCCATCTCTACCAGGACAACATTGAGATTGTGCAATAATTTAATAAGTCAACAAACAGGTTTCATTCTATATAAGTAGCAATGGAAAATTGTATAGCACCATTGGCTACTTACCCATCACATGCATATTAGTAGTATACTGTCATTAATGGAAACATTCTATCATGCATAACACATAAACTAAATATAAACAAAAGCATAACAAAACAATATCATCAAATGACAATTGAATACTTATCTTTATTTGTTTAGTGGGTAGACTCCTTGAACATTTAGCTTCATCATCTTCTTCATTCATCGTTTCTTATCCAAATGCTAATATGGATAAGAGGTTCTTCAAGAGTTGAGTCCTTTGTATTCCTCATCACTTGAGAGATATTCTTTGGATGGTGAGAGATTGATATTCAGTTGCTCCCATCTTCTTTTCTCTTATTATGAGTTGAGCTTCTTCTTGTGTGTTCTCTTCCCAAAGTCTGCTGAAAGTAATCACTTCCTTCTGGAACACATTCCTTGAATGAATGAATCCCATGATCTTGGGAGGCCATTCAAGGTGGTTATCACAAATTCTACATTCTCCACTTCTTCTTCTACTACTTCATGTTGTTCTTTGATTTGAGAGACTCTTGTAAAGTATGACTGTATGGTTTCTACATTCTGGATCTTCACATTCTTCAACTAGTTTCTTGAAGTCATCTTTCAATTTAGGTTCTTCCCTTAAAATAGCTTTGTCAAGGAATCAAAACATCTCATTACGTGTCTTTAGGAAAGACACTTGTGGTATAAGGTGATCCTTGATTGAATGACCAATGATCTTCTTGTCCTTGACCAATTTCTTCTTATGTAAGGCCTTAGCCTCTTCTCCCTCTGGAACTTGAACCTCTCCACTCATGTAGGTGTCCAATTCATTTTCTTCAAGAACTAGTGATATCCAATACTTCCATTCTTGGAATTTGTCAATTTCACCAATCTTGTCATCAAGTTGGTGTGACTAGTCATTTAGAAATGAGAACTTCAAATGTAACTAGAAAAAGATTAGATCTTACCTATTTGAGGTGTCCGTCCTGGTTCCAGAGCTGGATGATCTAGGGTGTGTCAGAAAAACCCTAATTTTCAAAACTTGGAATGTTTCAAATCTGATTGGATAGAAAGATAGACCTCTTCAAGGCAAGTTGTCCAATGTACTCCTTTTCTGAAAACAATGGAGGGAAGCTCCCAGAACAAGAAGCCCTAGTTTTTAATTTCTTCTACAAAAATTCCTGATACTGTTTCTACGGTATCTCTGAAATTACTAATCCTCTATGTCTGAAATTTCCTATGGAGGTAACCTTGTTGGTCCTATTTCCAACACCACATGTTTTACCAGAATTGGTTTCACCAATGTGGACTTATGAGAGTTTTTCCAAGGTGACTTATTTCAAGATTGTCCAGCATAACGAACTTGTACGGATTTCCATGTGTCCCTGTTTAATAACCAGGGTATGAAACTTTTACCAAAAAAATGAAGGTATTTTCACTATTTGGAACATATTGTAAAACTTCATTGGGATATTTGTAGCCCGAGATATTTCAATTCTCCCCAGGTGTTTTGTTTAGGCATGAATCCTAGAAGAGGCTAGAACCTTGAATTGGAGGAATCATATCTCCCAGAATATAGCGAATATAAGGCTGAAACTTTTACACAGTGTACATCAAGAATTTATCTTCAAAATGTGAAAGTTTTGGCCCTTGATCCTTCTCCAATATCAAGATATAGTGAATCTACCAAAACTACTAGTTTTAGTATTTTAGGGTTTTTTTAACCCGAGGTCAAATTAGGGTTTGATATTCCTGGATTTTTACCCAACTAAAAATCTTGACCTTGGTCTCTAAGTTTCAATTTTGAGGAGGAGATAAATCCTATGTCAGGCTCACTCAAAAATTCCTCTTTTGTAAAAATCCCTAATTTCCCACAGTAAAACTGAAAATGCCCTAAATCAAATTCTGCTTCGACAGAAAGATGCGCCCTTCAATAGAGAGTTAGTCTAGCATACTTTTGCTAATGGATTGTTGAAAGAGACCCAAAAAGTAAGAATCCATAGCTTCTGCAGCTACACACTATCTTCTTCTCAGGTTAGCTCTGATACCATTTTATATTTTTATCATTTAAGCAATATGATCTTAGGATCTTATCTGAGAGAATAACATGCACAACAATAATCACAAGAGACAAGAGACACAAAGAATTTTCCTTGGGAAAACCATAAAGGAGAAAACCCCTCAGATTCCTCAGAGATAGAATGACACCAATGGTAGTAGTAAAACCCAAAGATAGAAAAGATGATCTCCACAGTTGTTCTCTCTCTCTCACTTGAGAGAGCTTCTCCTCTCTCACTCATGCACCCAAGTTGAGTGAGTGTGTATTGTGTGTAGAAATTAGGAGAGCCTCACTTCTATTTATATTCTTTCATTCACTTTATTTCCACTCCAAAATGTCGTCCTCACTTAAAAATTACTTACCAAGGCCAACATCTCTAGGAGAGTCTAATAACCCCAGTGCCCCACAACTGTGGGGACTTTACCCTACGATCAATAAGGGGGATTAACCTTAACTCAATTGTGGGGACTATTGCCCCGAATTACAATGGAGGGTTAACCTCATTGACTTTACATGAATTTATTATATTAATGACTCTCCTGATAGGAATATCGGGGTACAATAAAATATATACAAATGAATACATTCCAAGGTTACAAATACATCAACAAAAATGGTAAGGAGTATGTCAATAATAATTTGCAACAGTGGCTTTGTCAGGAATGTGGCATCCATATGCAACATTTATTGGAATCATGATTGTCGTTAGACAAAAACTCGTAGGTATTAATCTCTGCCACAATTTCTGAAGTTAGGATCTCAAGAGGCGATTAGTCCATGTCATGAAACTCGCTGGGAGTGTTGAACCCAATTTCCAACTATATCCTCCCAATGGGAGCCAAGAGATTTTTGAACCCTTGACCTGTTGGTATGATAGAATTTTTTGGACTCACGATTGTCATTAGACCAAAAACCAAGGGTATTAATCTCTGCCATAATCTCTAGAGTTAGGATCTCAATGTTATAGCTGATTTCACCACTCTAGGTGAATCACACTTTGTATGGCCTTCCCTTGTCCCTCTGCAGACTCCTTAGACCCCGTGGACCATTTTTTGTCCTTTTATGTTTCCTTGAACATCCCTAAAAACATGTGAAAAATGATACACGTGACTTTTAAACCTCTAATCACGTATATACATGGGTTTGACCCCTAAAACAGCGTACATCAGGATGTGTACAAAATCCAAATCCTTTTGGAATTTTCCTTGACATGGATCCGACTCACTTGACTCCTGGCCTTCCATATGCCTTGAGATCGCTTGGATTCGACCTTTCATTACTCCTTTGAAAAGCCATATAAGGAACTCTACGGTACATTGAAGGCATAGGAGAGAATTGAGAGCAAAGAAACTATAGTCCATTGTTGCCAGAACTTATGCTTGAGTCTGCATCCCTTTGTCCCTTGGAGCACTTTTGTGTTCTTCCCAATATTTCCTTTTGCTTATGAGCTTTCTATCAAGAGATGGAGGATTGAGGTGGTGGAGGCCCAAGTGGGGGATTCAGTTTCTCTGATTCACAGACATGCCGACACAGGTTGTATCTATTGTAATCTCTAATCTATATTAATAGAAATATCTTTTCCTGTCCAATAATGTGTGTTTGAATGAGTATTTTATCCATGGGATGTTTTCAAATTCTTATACATTGTTGATTATATATGCTAGAATATATCTAACACCATGATATATAGAATGCTTGTATTGTTTACTTGTTGTTGAGGAAGTAATTTATCAATTCAAGTTGAATTTGGAAAGCTCAATGGGGATCTACTTCAACCGTCTGGAATAAGGTACGAAGTCTGATCCTTTAGTGTTACAAATTTTATTTCTATTACATATTGGAAAGGATTGATTTATGGAGTCAGTCTATCTATTGTGGTACCCCAAGCCATAGGAATTTCTCTCCGTAACAGAATTGGCGACTTCGCTGGGGAGTTCCTAATTATTTTTCCTTTGGGGGTTTTTATCAGCACAATGGGCTTGATATTCTTGACTTTCTCTTTGTTTCTCCTTGTTTATGTGTTTCATTTTATAGCATGTTCATCCATTGACACTCCCCTTTATTTGTTTGACCCTTGGCCTGCTTTTTACCACTTCCTTCTCTATATACGCAGGTTTTTGGCCAAAAGTCATGTACATATGCAGAGTTTTGGCCAAAAGTCACATATACACGTAGGTTTTTGGCCAAAATCCACGTATACATGCAAGGTTTTGGCCAAAATTTGCATATATACGTAGCTGTTCTTTAAATAGTCGCATACATCCTCCATTTTGGTGACTTTGATATTGTGGGAAGTTGCTGGGTGGGTTGTGAGTGTGGTTGGGAATTCCTTGGGTCTGGTGTTGTCTATTGGATGCTTCTTTTGTGACCAAAGACCACTTTTTCATTGATTTTTTCTTTGAAAGTAGTTTTAGTCATTTATCCTTTTTGTTTTGCCATTAGTGCATTACTCTTTTTTGTCTTGGTGTCTTGTTGGGCTTGTCTTTTATACTTGCTACAAATACTGAGAGTTTTAGATGACTTTTATTACATTTTTCATTCTTTTATATTGAAAAACACAAAGTAGTTGTACTCTTAGTTGCATCTTAGACATGGATTTGAGGAGGTACTTGCATTGGATTGCTTGGATGAGAGTTGTGTTTAGGCTTTCATATAGGAAGGATTGCATTGGCATTCAGAAATAAATATATATTTATGCATCTCATGTAGTGGCATACCCTATTTTTCATTTGACAAAGATTGCACTTAGCATTGTTTGTTATGGTGTGCATATTTATTTCACTGTTGAGTCATAATGTCATTAGTTGCATGACAATTTCCCTTTGATTAATCATAGCCAATTAAAATCAACGCATAATAAAATGAATTACACTCTTTTCTTTTATAGGGTGCACCAACAAGACTAGGTTTTAGGGTCTTGGAATAGTTCATTGTGAGTAAATTCTCCAAGACCACTAAACAAAACATGTATGTGTCTGTCCAAGTGAGAGTGTGAAATTCCTTGGTATAGTTAGTGTTTCTCAGGATCCTCCTCTTACAAGGGAGTTAAGCATGAGGCAGTATGAGCAGTTATTTATTGGGATGAACCCTAGTCATAACTGAGTAGCACCGGAGATATTTCCAGGATTGTATTCATATTTGGAGGCTCTTTTGAGAGTTTCAGGCTTTGCTACCCTGACCATATGGTCAATCTCACCTGTGACTGTCAGCCTGAACATTAATTATATTGAGGTGACCTTAGTGGCCTTACCTAGGATATTGAGGGGGTACTTTGCAAGGGTTATTCTCCAGGTGTCCCGGCCAGGTTGGGGTCGGATAGCATAGTCACTTTACGCATTGAAGCTGAGGGCCACTATAATTGGTTATGTACCTCTACTTGTAGTGTATGGGAGTTTCGAGCCTCTCCTAGGAGAGACATACCTGCTGCATTCAGGAGCTCACATATACTCCCCTTGGCTTGCTTGTATTTTGGCTATAGATTTTCTTAGGAGTGTGCTCTTTGTGTGCTAGTTGGCCTTTAGGATCACAGTTACTTGAGTTTGGGTCCTTTTATTTTCGGCATGCCTGGTATCCTGTTTCCTGTCCTTGGATTATATTTATGCTCTCTTGAGTTTGGGTCCTTTTATTTTCGACATGCCTGGTATCCTATCACCCGTTGTTGGCCCTATTACGAACCCTGGTGTTAGACTTGGGGGCATCATAGCCCCTTACCATGCTCATAGATTTGAGAATGGTCATATTCCATCCTTTACTCCATTTGTGGAGGATTTTTTCCCTTCGGGTGGTCTTTACATCAGTGGTCACCCTCACAAGGGTGGTAGTGGATGCGTGAGCATTGGGTTTACACCTTACTTTCATTTTTATGTCCCATCATTCACAGCATTGTTTACTTTGGGTGCAGTTGTCATGATAATTCCTCCCTATATCTTATAGTTTAGATTCGTTATTGACTATTTTGGGTTGTTTTGGACTAATATGGTTGTCATGTAGGGTGCAATTTTTGTACACTCTCTCCGAGGGTTCGACCCATTTGTTTCTATCATAGGTATTATGTTTGAACTGGCATATAGGTTAGTATATCACATTCGCTTGCACTTATGCATTTCCTTATGACCGTTCCATCTTAACCTTAGGTACAAACCCATTCTGTGGTATCACGGAACCTTCATGCTGTTGTTAGAAGTGGTACTATGTGAATGGTAGAGCTTTCCTATACATGGGTGCCCTAGTTAGCTCACCTTTGCATTTGGTACCCATGCTGTGAGTTCTCTCTTAGGTCCGGGAGTCCGTTGTATAGTACTACCATGACATTTCGCAAGAGCTTCATACTCCTCTTGAACTTTATGCTGGCCATTTCCCCGAGACTCCCTTATGTCAAGTTGTAATTGCATTATCATGAGCTTTGCTTGCCTTATTGAGCTTTATGTCGGCTTCCCTGACATTGCGTTTCAGACATATAGCCTGAGCTTGTCTCATGTCTAGCCATGCAGAGCCATTTTATATATCCTTTGCAGCTTGATTCCCATTTTACCAGGACAAGATTTTCCCCCGAGTGTCGATATCCTACACATGTGTCCTTGCATTGAGAATAGGTATGTTCCACTACTTGGAACTAGTTTTTTTTCCCCTATGACACTCATCTCCTCATATTCTGTAACTATAAATTAGTTTTATTCTTTTTCAAGATTTTCAAATATTTGAAAAAGTCCAAAAAAATAAAAATAAAAACAAAAATCCGGACAAGGAAAGATGTTATATTTTGGTAGCTGTCGAGTCATGTCGCCCTCGAATAGAGCACTATATCACATCCATTGGTTGGGTTTATAGTTTGACTTTAGGAGCTGTACTCATTTATCTAAGTTTATCTCCATCGACTGGCTAAGCTTCCAGTCCCCATAGAGCCTCTATCGATCCCTCCTATGTCGCAAGGATGTCCCATTTTGTATATCGAGTCTATGCTACCTTTATTCAGTCACCATACACCGTTATGCTCTTGTTCGAAGGAATTTGAAGCCTAAGTTAGCCATTCCTCAGCTATGTTGACTTTGCATGTCGACCATTCCTGGTACAGTTACTGGTTCATGCACCTTATGATCGACTCCTTCCACATTATACAGCTTTGCCGAGTACCTCGTGTTGGATGATGGGGGATGCCTTAGTGCCCTCCTTCCTTCGAATTTCATCCCATCGACTTCAGATCATTTATTCTGGGATTGGAATCTAGAGTCAGTTTGAGTTCCTTGAGACTTGCAGTCATCAGTGGTAGGTTCTCTCGCCATCGAGATTCTTTTGGAATACATCAATTTCCCCTTATCGATGGATCCTCTCAAGTGTTCGACCTCAACACATTTATTCACACTTGTTATTTTGCACTCTAGTACCTTGATTCCCATTTTCATTATCGGTGGGTGATCTCGCATCTGTTAACTATATACATCAATGACCGGTAATCAGATGATGGAATACTATGTTCGACCTTGACACCTCTATTCAGATAGTAGGACATGTACTTGTAGCGGTTTGTGTAGAATACTTTCCAGATTAGTGGAATATCTTATATGCTACCTCCTTGATCATGCTAGTGTTCATGAGATTTCAGCTGTCGTGACTTGATTCCAGCATATGTCAAACATTTCCAGCCACTATGGAGATCTTGATCTATTATATATCTTCAGCCATTATGGATATCATGGTCCTTTGTATATCTTCATCATGGAGGTTCTGATCTATGTATATTGTATGTGGCGATGACCACTTATGTGATATCTTGTATCATGCCTATTCATGGCCATTGTACTCTTATGTATCTAGGACCGCTATATGTATTTGCAGTTATGTACAGAGTTGTATCATTGTACTATACTGATTGGGTGGCTGGTCTTCCATTTGGGATCCTTCATCACTCCACTTCTGGGATGGACTTATAATGTATTTCGTCCATCGTATGACCCCTCTGACCTCACACATTAGGGGGCATCTGTTATAGCTGATTTCACCACTCCAAGTGAATCACACTTTGTATGGCCTTCCCCTGTCCCTCTACAGACTCCTTAGACCCCGTGGACCATTTTTTGTCCTTTGATGTTTCCTTGACCATCCCTAAAAACATGTGAAAAATGATACACGCGACTTTTAAACCTCTAATCGCATATATATGTGGGTTTGATCCCTAAAACCGTGTACATCGGGATGTGTACAAAATCCAAATCCTTTTGGAGTTTTCCTTGACATGGATCCAACTCACTTGACTCCTGGCCTTCCATATGCCTTGAGATCGCTCAGATTCAACCTTTCATTACCTCTTTGAAAAGCTATATAAGGAACTCTATGGTACATTGAAGGCATATAAGAGAATTGAGAGCAAATAAACTATAGTCCATTGTTGCCGAAACTTATGCTTGAGTCTGCATCCCTTTGTCCCTTGGAGCACTTTTGTGTTCTTCCCAACCTTTCCTTTTGCTTGTGAGCTTGCTATCGAGATATGGAGGATTGAGGTGGTGGAGGCCCAAGTGGGGGATTTATTTTCTCTGATTTGTAGACGTGTTGACAGAGGTTGTATCTATTGTAATCTATGATTTATATTAATAGAAATATCTTTTCTTGTCCAATAATGTGTGTTTGAATGAGTATTTTATCCATGGGATGTTTTCAAATGATTATACATTGTTGATTATATATGCTAGAATAGATCTAACACCATGGTATATAGAATTCTTGTATTGATTACTTGTTGTTGAGGAAGTAATAAATCAATTCAAGCTAAAGTTGGAAAGCTCAACGGGGATCTACTTCAACCGTCTGGAATAAGGTACGAAGTCTGATCCTTTAGTGTTAGACATTTGATTTCTATTGCATATTGGAAAGGATTGATTTCTGGAGTCAAGCTGTCTATTGTGGTACCCCAAGCCATATGAATTTCTCTCCATAACACTCAGGAAGTGATTATTCCATGTCATGAAACTCACGGGGAGTGTTGAACCCAATGTCTAACAACATTTTGTGCCCTACACACTGCAACATAATGGTGTTGCAAAGAACAAGAGCATGTCTCTCAAGGATATGGCAGCCTTCATGATGGAAGCAAATGATTTGAATCCTAATATATGGGATGAAGCTATCAACTTGATATGAGGCTTGGAGTGGTCACAAGCCCAATGTTTCTCATTTCATGGTTTTTGGTTCAAAGGCTTGGGCTATAATTCCTCCTGAGAAGAGAAATACTTTGAAAACTCAAATAAACGATTCCATTATGGTTGGATATGATGAATATTAAAATTATACAAGATATTTGATTCCTTGTCTCATAAAACATTCATCTAAAGGAATGTACAATTCTAAGAAGAGCTCAAGGAGAATGCTCAAATCCTCCACTCCATGATGATGTAGGTGATGATGCTTCCCCTAATTTTTCTGATTTTGATATTGATGATGATTATGATGACATGCATTTTGATCATGAATCACCCATATGGCCCAAGTTGGCTGATAAAACCATTAAAGAGATGGGAATCTTATTGGATATCCACTAGACTCTAACAAGACTATATCTCAATTTCACAATTCCTTCTCTACTTTTGAATTGAATATTTCAGATTGATTATTTATGATGGTTATATTTTATCCTCATAAATATCAAGAACAATAATTTGACCCAAGATGGAAAACAACCATGCAATAAGAGTTCAAGTCATTGCAAGACAATGAGACTTGGGAATTGGTCCCCTTTCCCTCCAAGAGGAAACTAGTGCAATGTAAGTGGGTCTATAAGAACAAACTGGTTGCTTATGGTTATGATATCAAATATAATTCTAGTTTGGTTTCCAAAGGCTTCTCAATTCAAATAATTGGACTATACAAAGACATTTTCACTGGTTGCAAAGATGGACTCTATTAGGCTAGTTTTTTGCTATTACTGCATCTAAGCGCTGGGAGGTTCACCACATGGATGTGAAGAGTATTTTTTTCATGGTGACCTTCATGGGTAGATATATATGCAACATCATGAAGGTTTCATTCATGATTCTTCACTTGTTTTCAGGTTGAAGAAGTCTCTTTATTACTATAGCTGATTTTACCACTCCAGGTGAATCACTCTGGTACGGCCTTCCCCTGTCCCTCTGTAGACTCCTTAGACCCCTTGGACCATTTTTTGTCCTTTGATGTTTCCTTGACCATCCCTATAAACATGTGAAAATTGATACATGCGACTTTTAAACCCCTAATCGCATATATACGCGGTTTTGACCCCTAAAACCGTGTACATCGGGATGTGTACAAAATCCAAATCCTTTTGGAGTTTTCCTTGACATGGATTCAACTCACTTGAATCCTGAATTTCCATATTCCTTGAGATCGCTCGGATTTGACCTTTCATTACCCCTTTAAAAATCCATATAAGGAACTCCTTGGATACATTGAAGGCATAAGAGAATTGAGAGAAAAGAAACTACAGTCCATTGTTGCCGAAACTTGTGCTTGAGTTTGCATCCCTTTGTCCCTTGGAGCACTTTTGTGTTCTTCCCAAGATTTCCTTTTGCTTGTGAGCTTGCTATCGAGAGATGGAGGATTGAGGTGGTGGAGGCCCAAGTGGGGGATTCATTTTCTTGGATTCGCAGATGTGCGGACATAGGTTGTATCCATTGTAATCTCTGATTTTATATTAATAGAAATATATTTTCCTGTCCAATCATGTATGTTTGAATGAATATTTTATCCATGGATGATTTAAAATGCTTATACATTGTTGATTATATATGCTATAATAGATCTATCACCAATATATATAATATGCTTGTCTTGTTTACTTGTTGTTGAGGAAGTGATTCATCAATTCAAGCTGGAGTTGGAAAGCTCAATGGGGATCTACTTCAACCGTTCGTAATAAGGTATGAGGTCTAATCCTTTAGTGTTAGATATTTGATTTCTATTTCATATTGGAAAGGATTGATTGCTGGAGCCAAGCTGTCTGTTGTGGTACCCCAAGCCATAGGAATTTCTCTCTATAATAGAATTGGTGACTCTGCTGGGGAGTTCCTAGTAGTTCTCCTTTGGGGGTTTTCTATCGGCATTGAATGACTTTGAATTGCTCTTTTTCTATTATTTTTGTGTCGGGTCTGGGGGCATGTTTTCCTGGTAGTGTCTGATTGGTGTGAATATTTTCTCAGCTTGTCTATTTGCCTTTATTTTTGTGCACCTTTCTTCCTGTACATGAGTTTTTAACTCACAGTCGCGTATATACGTGGGTTTCACTGCTATTTCTGTGTACACACGTGGGTTTACTGCGAACAGTCGCATATGCCCTTATTTTTTCCTTCTAGAGGAATATGGATTGTTCCGAGGTGAATTTTGATGATTGTTGAGTCTCCTTTGATACTGCTAGAGTCTGTATACACCTCTATTTCTGACCAGAGACGTTTTTTTTTAGGGTAAAATTTCTTTTTTGAAGAATGTTCTTGTCATTGCATTTTCAATTTTTTGTTTTGGAATTAGTGCATTAGATTTATTTTACCTTAGTACTTTGCTTGAGTGCTACTTGAGTCTGCTTGCAGAGTTTGGGGGTTGTAGAGCCATTCTTTTTCTTTTTTATCTCATTTTTATTTCAAAAAATCCAAAAATATTTGCTTATCATCATGCATTACATCTTGCATTTTGCATAGTACTTGCACTAGATTTGCTTTGGAGTATTAATCAGGATTTCATATAGGAAAAATTGCACCTATCATTTGAAGAAAATTGTGCATTTCACCTAGTAGCATGCCCTATTTTTCATGGACACATTGCATTTGCATTGATTGTTAGGTGTGCATTTTGCTTCATGTTGTGTCATAACGCCATTAGTTGCACGATCATATACCTCTTTTGAGTAATAAATCCAATTAAAATTAATGTTTAATTAAAATGAACTACACTATTTTATTTGATAGGGTTCACCAACAAGATTAGGTTTTAGGGTCTTGGAATAGTTCATTGTGAGTAAATTCTCCAAGACCACTAAACAACAACATGTATGCGTCTGTCCAGATGAGTGTGTGAAATTCCTTGGTATAACCAGTGTTTCTCAGGATCCTCCTCTCAAAAGGGAGTTAAGCATGAGGCAGTGTGAACAATTATTGATTGGGATGCCCCCTAGTCATAACTGAGTAGCACCGGAGATATTTACAGGATTGTATTCATATCTAGGGGCTCTTTCAAGAGTTTTGGGCTTTGCTACCCTACCCATATGGTCAATCCCGCCTATGACTGTCCCCCTAAGCATTGATTATATTGAGGTGACCTTAGTGGCCTTGCCTAGGATATCAAGGGGGTACTCTGTAGGGGCTATTTTGTGGATGTCCTGGCCAGGTTGGGGTTGAACAACACAGTCTCTTTACGCGTTGAAGCTGAGGGAAATAACAATTGGTTACGTACCTCTGCTTGTTGTGTATGGGAGTCTCAAGCCTCTCCTAGGCGAGACATACCTACTTCATTTGGGAGCTCACTTATCCTACCCTTGATTGCTTGTGTTTGGCTTTAGATTTTCTTGCTGATTGCTCTATGCATGTTAGCTTGCCTAGGGTTTGCATAGATAGAGAGTCTTTTATATTTTTTGAGTCATTGTGGATTCGGGTACGGCTCCTTACTGTTCTCATCGTTTAGCAGGACTTCCACCTTCTACATCTCCTCCTCTTTTGGGAGAGAGAAATAGGCAGGCCAGGTGGACTATTTCACACATTGATTCACACACAATGGGAGACCATGTAGAAGTTATTCCTAAACCACCTTCTCCCATTCAAGTGGAAGATGGAGAGTTTACTCCTAACTATGATTAGTGATCCTATTAGGATACCAGATCTAGGTCTAGGGTTAGTGATCCTATTAGGATACCAGATCCGAGACGAGTGACTATAGGGAATAACACATAAATAATTACACAGGTCCCTTCGTCCTTTATCCCTAGTTCTTTGAATGTTCACCCTCCACCTCATTCATGTGGTCCTTTGGGCCAGAACATTGCTACAAGTCATGTCCGTACTGTGGTTACTCGACCAGTTGTATCTCAGGTTCAATTACCACCTGTGGTTTTAGGAGGTCATGTTCATACTTCTATAGGTCATGTTACTGCTTCCGAAGTGTATATTCCTACTTCCAGAATGTATATTCCTACTTTTAGAGCGTATATTCCTACTTACATAGTGTCTCATGGGACATCTCATGTGATGACTTATGGACCCTATTATGGGACACAGTATGGATAGGGTTCTTCACCTTATGGGTGTGGGTATCAATAACCCACTTACTCTCCAAATTATGGCATTGTAGCTCTAAATAGTCAATGTACACCACACTCTGGTGCTTCCATGCCACCCTATACAAGTCAAACGAGAGGAGGGAACTATGGCCAAGGCCATGGTGGTTATGGTAATCAGAACTATGCGAATTAGAACTATCAAGGAGTGGTCGATCGACCTAATAATCCTAGGCTCCCTTTCCTCACAATGCTAAATATTCTTGACTTGTCAAGATTGACGAATGACCTTGTAGCTCATGACCCAGTTTGGTCAGCTGTCCCTACTAAGCTTCCCTCGAACATACCCAAATTTGAGGGCAAACCGGGAGAGGATCCGAGTAAAGATGTTACTACCTTTCACCTATGGTGCTCTTCGAATTCCTTACACTAGGACTCAATCTGTTTAAGGCTGTTTCAATGCACCCTTACAGGGCCTACTGTGAAATGGTATCTAGAGCTACCTAGGGGGGCATTTGCTTTGTTCGATGACCTAGCGATGACTTTTCTTAACCACATGTAGCTACCAGTGCGTTATGACATTGGTATGGAACTCTTGTCAACATTTTGACAGGATAAAGCCACACATATCTTGGATCATATCCAAGACTGGCGTAGACAAAAGAGGTTGATTAAAGCCTTTATACCACTGGAATTCCTCTTCGAATGGTTCCTTAAGTCATTATTGCCTTATATAGCGAAGGATGTTTCTACATCGATAGTGCAAAATGAGGAACAAGCCATTTTTAGGGCGCAGGAACTGGATTTGATTTATGCTCAATCCGCTTTGTTATATGAGATCATTCCCAATGCACCGCATTCTAGTTTTGACCCCAAAGGTAAACCTGGACCACATGCTGATGGCATTGTTGGTTGTGTGAGTACTAAACCTGTGGATTTGGTTGCAAAAAAAGTTAGTCAATTGTCAATCAATCAATATTCTTTGGGACAAGCCATGGCTTTGTCTCAACCCACCCAAATGGTGAGTGTGCTTTCAGTGCAATCGTCAGACCAGAAGGGTAACCAGCAGCCCGGATGGAATAAAAAGAAGGGTAAGAATAATCGTAAGGCTAGGAATAGGAATGAAAATGCTAATAATAATGACAAGAATGGCTGTAATGCTGGGGGGGACAAGCAAGCTAAATGTAATGTTAAATTTCCTTACAAGTTGTGAAAGGAATATCACCTCACTTACTTGTGCCCTTGTATTGATGAAGCCTCGAGATTCTTAGCATAGGGCCCAGCTGTGCTGAATAACCCTTTACCTCACAATCAAAATATGAACTTGAGGACCCATGATCCATCTGGTGGTGATCAAGATCCACTGGAGGGTAGTGGTTGTGGTTTCATTAATATCGTACATGCTGCGAAAGTTGTGACCCGTGCGAAGGACTATGGTTCGTCACAACTCAACCTAGGAAAGGAACCTGATCCACCAAGGACTCCTTTGCATATTGAAAAACCTATGGATAAACTTGAAGCTGCACCTCGCATTCCTAAGGGAGTCCTTAAGTTTTTGGGGCACAATCTTAATGCCTGAGCTGCCTAGAACTATTCTATTGTCGAGGATTTGGGCCACACTCATTGTGCGATGTCTGCACTAGAAGTACTTCAGAGTTGTCCTTTGCAAAGGAAGGCTTTGCTTTCTACCCTTGGTGTGAATGATGATAATTATTCCTTCATGATTAAATTTGAAACCACTGGACTTCATCCTCTCTTGCCTTACTATGTGTCTCTTTTGATTCACGTAGAATGTCTTAACATGACCGCTAAGTGCACTATGATTGACGAAGGCATTGTTGCTTCTGTGATGTCTTTATCGTGTTGGAAGGGTTTAGGTTCCCCTAAGTTGTCTAAATATACGACCATGTTAACTGTGTTTGATGGGAGATCGTTTAGGCCGCACGGGATCCTTCCTTCCCTTAAGGTCCATTTGGGAGGGAAGACCATTGCGATAGAGGTCGAGGTGGTTGATGTGCCCCTTGACTACAATCTCTTGCTGGGTAGGAATTGGATGTATAGTATGCAAGCAGTAGCTTCTTCCCTATTTTGCATTGTATGCTTTCCATTTAATGGGAAGATAGTTACGATTGATCAAACATCATTCAAGAATCCATCGATTACCACATCTTCAGGAGCTTTGATCCTGATTGTCGAGCACTCTCAGCCAGCAACTGGGAGTGTGGGTGTGGGAATGTATCCATCCCTTATGGGAATTTTTAGTTTCCCTACACCTATCCTTATGATAGGGTCTAGTTCTGGTGAGGGTTCGACATCTGTGAGATCGGTGTCTTTTCGCACGAGTCATATGGAAGATCCTTGGATTCTTCCTACACCGAATACTTCGAGTGAGCCCATAGTGATGGACATGTGGTTTCCTACAACTATGGCAGCTTATCAAGCTAATCTTGTTGTAGAGCCTAGTCCTTCCTCTTCATGGACAGAGGAGGAGGACTCGTATGTGCTGCTTGCATGGGCAGTTCAGTCTTCTCATGTACACAACTGCCTTGATAGTGTTTTTCCTTCAGACAAAGTGATTATTGAGGCCATGTCGGGAGTTGAGCCACCATGGGAAGAACTCCATCATAGATATTACTTTCTTCCCAAGCTTGACCGCTTGGAGCATGAGGAATTTAGGGAGGTTCTTAGTGAGATAATTGGTAGTCCCATGGTTCCATTAAGCTCTCCTAGTCCGATGGCTGATGGAAACATGGCAAATATATCTCCAACGATTTCTATCAATATCTCCTGCGATCTTGGCAGGATAGAGAATGTCTATATTGGGGCAGAATGTTCCCACGCTGAGATTCAAGAATACATCGAGCTGTTTAAATAATTTCATGATATATTTGCTTGGTCTTATGATGAAATGCCAGGTATCAACCCTCACATTGTTGAACATGAGATTAAGACTTATCCCAATGCTAATCCTGTTCTACAATGCTTGCATGTGGTGAATCCTAGGAAAGCACCCACGATTAAGGCAAAGATAGAGAAACTGTTGAAAGCTACTTTTATATATCCCATTCCCTTGATGGAGTGGGTTTCAAACCTCGTTTTGGTTGAAAAGAAGCAGGGAGCGATCCACATATGTACTAATTTCCATTATTTGAATCGTGCCTCTCCTAAGGACAATTTCTCCACACCATTTATTGATCAGATTTTGGATGAGTGTGTGGGTAGTGAGGTTTTTTCCTTTATGGATGGATTTTCTGGATATAATCAGATACAAATTAAAACTAAGGACCAACATAAGACTGCATTTATTTGTCCTTGGGGAACTTTTTCATATTGGAAAATGCCTTTTGGCCTTAAGAACACCGGAGCTACTTTTCAGCGGGCCATGACCTTGATCTTCCATGATCTCAAATTGATTATCGAAGTATTTTTGGATGACCTTGCTGCTCATTCTCGTATGAGAATGTGTCATTCCTATCATTTGAGATTGGTATTCGAAAGGTGCTGCCATTATTTGGTCACGTTAAATCCTCACAAGTGCATCTTTTGTGTGAAGTTTTGTTGCTTACTAGGATTCATCGTTTCTAAAGAGGGTATAAGAATCAACCCTTTGAAGGTTGAGGCAATACTTCAGTTGTATCCCCCTAAAAAAATTCATCATATTCAATGTTTGCAAGGTATGGCAAAATTTTTATGGAGATTCGTTGTCAAGTTTGCCAATTTGACTAGAGGCTTCATGTGTCTTTTGAAGAAGGACACCACCTTTTGTTGGGATGACCAAGCCCAGGAGTCCTTTGATGCACTCAAGCAAGCCCTAGCATCGGCCCCGGTGATTAGTCCCCCAGACTATGGCTGTGATTTTATACTTTATGTGGCTGCATCCATGTAGACAATTGGTATGGTTTTGGTTCAAGAGGATGAGGATCTCCAAGAGCATGTTATATACTATCTGAGCCAGAATCTTATTTACATGGAGATCCGTTATTCCCATGTTGAGAAGCTTTCCTTAGCTACCGTATATGCGGTTCAACAGTTGAGACATTATATTCTCCTTCGCGAGACCTTGGTTGTAGCCCATGTCAATCCATTTCAATTTGTCCTCACTCGAAGGATTATTGAAGGAAAATATAATAAATGGATTGTCATCCTACAAGAATTTGATCTTGAGTTTGTTTTAGCAAAATTGAAGAAGTTGTTAACTTTTGCAGAACTTATATCGGATTTCCCAAGCGAGGCTGGGGAGTGGGTTTGTGAAGATACATTTATCAATGAGCACATCTTCTAAATCTCAACCTTAGACCCATGGTATGGGGATATCATTATATTTACAAACATTGAAGGTCCCTACTCACCTCTCATGGGATGAACGACGACGGTTATGTCACGCGTCTAAGAATTACCTCATAGTGGATAACACTTTGTACCACCGTGGGGTAGATTACATTTTACATCGTTGTTTAACTCATGAAGAGGCTAAGGTAGTGCTAAATTATTTCCATGGAGGGGCGTGTGGTGGTCATTTATCGGGGCTTTCTACAGCCCAAAAAATATTAAGAGCGGGGTTATTTCTGGCTGTCGATCTTTAAGGATTGTGTAGATGCGGTTAAGAGGTGCCATCCTTGCTAGGTGTTTGCATGTAATATGCACTCGAAACCTACCCCATTACATCCCATCATCATCGTCGGTCCCTTCACCAAGTGGGGGCTTGATTTTATGGATTGCAACCCAGCTTTAGCAAGGGGGTATCATCATATCATAGTGGCTGTTGACTACTTCACAAAATGGGCCAAGGCTATGCCTACAGTTAAATCCGATGGTGAGACAGTCGGCCACTTCATATTCAACCAGATTATTACTTAGTTCGATATTTTGAAAGAGCTTGTCACTGACCATGGCTCACACTTTCAGAATCATATGATGGAAGAGTTGGAATCAAAGTTAGGGTACAAACCAGAGCATTCCTCCTCTTACTACCCTCAAGTGAATGGACAGGTAGAAGCAGTGAACAAATCACTCAAATACATTCTCCAATGAACCATCGCACAAAGCAAGAATAATTGGCACATTATGTTATATCATGCATTATGGGCGTATAGAACCGTTGTTAAGATTGCCATGGGTTTTTCTCCATATCAACTTGTACATGGAGTGGAGTCGGTATTGCCAGTTGAGTGCGATATTCCTTATTTGAAGCTAGCCATAGAGCTCTTATCAGACACTTCCCCATTGGAGGAGCATTTGGTCCACCTTGAGCAATGTGATGAGCAGCGTTGAGATGCCTTGGTGGCTCTAGAAGTAAATAAGCGTCACGTAAAGGTCTAGTACGATAATTTTATCCATCCAAGGAGGTTTAGTGAGGGAGACTTGGTCCTTTTGTGGGATAAACTGAAAGAACCCTTGAGGGAAGGAAATTTTAACCCCATATTGCGTGGTCCTTACGTCGTCAAATGTGTGTTAGAGAAGGGCACTTATGAGTTTGTGGATTATGAGGGAACGACCTTGACAAAGCCTAGAAATGGGCTCTATCTCAAAAATTACTATGCATGCTTTTCAGCCAAGGCTAGTTATTGTATATTATTGTACAACTTTGCATAAGTAGGTATTTTTCTTATAGTGATCAGGTTTGTGATTAGTTTCAATTTCTTTTGGCAGATGTCAATGGAATCTTCCACCTTCATAGGATTCATGGATGGTGCAAGCCGTCACACTCAACACTCAGCCTCTTCTACTTGGGTGATTTATAATCCTATGGGTTAGGTATTGTGTTCAAGAGGCATATGTTTACGGCCATCTTCAAACAATGTTGCTGAATATAGTGTCGTTATTGAGCTTCTACAGGATGCCATTTTACATGGCATTCTCTCTCTTGAGGTACATCTTGATTCAGAGTTAGTAGTGTCACAGCTTAATGGTTTGTACCATGTTAGAGATTCGACATTATTAAGAAGATTCTTACATGTGAGATTATTAGAATGGCAATTTGACAATATAACATACATACATATTCCAAGAATTAATGATCAAGTTGCTGACTCATATGCTAACTACGTGTTAGATTGGAATTTGTTTCATACACAATAAGCTCGTCACAAACATAAATTTTTACACATATAAATAAATAAACTGATCATCATAAAAAAATTTATAAACATAAAAAATGTGGTAATACATAGTGTCACAATACAAAAATGGTGCTCTCGAGCCACCAAAATATAATACACGGTAATACAAAATGTATCGCTCCTAGGTATCTAAGCCTATGGAGGAGGAGGGGCGTTGTGATCATGGAATGTCACTAAGACTCTAGCTAGCCGTCAAAATAGCCGCACCCATGCTCGTGGTACACCCACCACCTGGCGCTGCATGGCCTCAGGCAAGTCCTCGACTTGCACCATGGGTACTCTGTGTGTTAGCCTCATGAAGTTGGTATGAATGCTTTGGAGAGTCCGCTCCGCATCCACACCTATGATATCGTCTCCTCTTCCCCTTCATTTATGATGAGGGAATCCTTTGGGTCGCTGTGGTCCTACATCAGCATGCATATGGTAGATGTCACTATGTGTTGTCACCCAAAAACATGTCTTTTGATTCCACATAATCAGAAAACACAAAAAAATTAAATAACTCAAAAATTTTAAAGAAAGGGTCGAGATTCGTTACCTATGTAATGGTATGCCAATCCTGGTGGTAGCGGCATGTCCGGGTCTCCCCAGAAATCTATCCCCGCATAGGGGTAGTCATCGATGGCAACTATCTGTCGTCACAACCACGGGAAGAAACCAGCTGGATAGGGGTTGGACACCCTACCTCCACCCAGTCTGCGCATTGCATCCTCCCAACACCGTTGGGACGGATCTCGAACCCCTTGTAGAGGAACATCAACTCTAGGGCTCAATCCTGGAACACGCTCGAAGAAAAATGTTCTTAGTATGCTGCTAAAACCGAAGTTTTGCACTCTTCCCATCTTGCACTCACTAAGCTGGTGTTTCATGTTTCCCAGTAGCACAGTGCTGCAATCATATACCATGGGTCTCATGCACTCCACTGCATAGAACATCAGAGGCAACGAGGCCTAGTGGAGTGAAGCCAAGCCTTCTATCCTGCCCAGTGTCAGTAGGATGGCCTTTAGGCCCAACACCTATATGGAGTTAGTTGGGATCTGACTCCCCACCTTCTCTGTGTTTGTATCGCAGTACACTGCAATGTACTCATCTATAGTCAAGCCACCTTCGGGCCTGTGAGAACATAGGTTTACTACTTCCCCCCATCGAGAAAGTCCAGTAATAAAGTATATGTCCTCCACTTCTACGGTAAGGGACATCCAGTTTGTCTGGAATGACTCTGAGTCTGGATCCCAGTAGTCCACTAACATCTACAATAGTCCTCGTTTGGCCCTTAAGCCACCAAGACACAAAAATTTGCAAAGCCCACATGCACGTAATGCTTGTTGAGCCATTAGATCTGCCCTTACTGCCTTTTCTACATCACCATGTTCACGTTCTCTCCATTCTAGGACCATCCTACACAAAAAATTTGAAGTTTGTCTATTACAACACTTAAAAAATATTAAGCGCAGCCACATATGCGACTGTTTGCCAAACAGCCGTGTATGTACGCGCCTTTGGGGGCATTTTCGACGTATATCCATCCCTATACACGGAAAAACCCTCGATTTTTGCATGGGCCATAGCGCCTATTTTAGAATGGCCTAGAAAATCAAATACACCATGGAATTTGACAAAATTTGCATCAAAATGAAAGAGTAGAGCTTGGGTAAGTACCTGGAAAAAACGATAGTGGATTCCACTGGCTGGATCTCCTGGAATTCGTTGTTGAAGTTCTGAGCTCAAATGGGTAAAAATTTCAAATATTTTATAATGTTTTGAATTTTTTACTATTTATAGAAAATTTTGAAAATTTTGAAATTTTTTACCCCCTTTCCTATAGTTTGGACCATTTCTAATCCTTTTGGACCGTTTTTGGACTAATTTATGATGTAGGAGATCTTTTTGAGTGTTTTTTCAGCCGTTGGATTGACCCATTCGTGTCAATTTCAGTTATCATGATTAAACTAGCATATAGGTTAGGTTTCACCATCGTTTTCATTTTGCATGACCCTATGACTGTTTCATTATAGCCTTAGGTACAAACCCACTCTATTATGTCACATAACCTTCTTTTTGTTTTAGAAGTGAGATGATAGGAGTGGTAGAGCTTCATCTTACATCGGTACCCTAGTTAGCACCTTATTTGCATTTGGTGCCCATGCTAACATTTTGTCCCTTTGGGTGTGGGATTTTGTTGTATAGTATTGCTGTCACATCCCCATGCCTCCGACCGGCAAAGAGGACGTGACTCAAGCTTTATCCACCTGGGCTAAGAGCCCCATGAACATGTGCATTCACAAAATTGCTAAAACAGAATGATTAAACATACACACATGAACATTTATCATGCACAGATGCAAACATCTATTAGGCACAGCGGAAACATCATACGTTTGAGAAAGCATTCATTTAACATGTTCATCATTTTCATTCACATAATTTATAGTTGCAGAAGTAAATTGGACAAAATCACTTATCTTATGATGAACTCGATCCGCAACCAGCTACGTCACTACAACATTCCACCCAACCATAGGCCAGCGTGCTCCTTAATCTCTCGGCAGCGCTGCCACCCCCGAGCTGGGAATGATTCTCCAAGGAATAAGGGAACTAGCAGGATTACACATAGCCAGGGATATACAAAACACAGCCAAGCCAACATAGTTGGTTTTATCAGGCCATCAAGGAGTGGGAAAGGATAAATGCTAAGCTGGTGAGCTCATTATAGAGCCAAGAACACCCACACCAGAACTAGCCTGACCTCTAAGACACCCAAACACACCCAACACAAGGAATTAGTCCCTTCTCTGATACACAGTCCCTCAGGCCCTGCATTCCCTTCCAATGCTATTCAGGGGTGATGGAGAAGAAGGCCAACCCTCTAGATCTATCTATGTGGTTTCCAACCACCAGGTTTAACAAGCAAACCAAGCCCCCATCCCTGCTCCTTACACAGTCTGAAGACCAACCATTGCATGTATGCAATCAATTAGCTATCACAGCTTAAACAGGGAAAAGACTCCCCAACGAATTACACAGTCCCAAACACAACAACAAACACAATTCCAACAGGGGGAAACACCACAGCTCCAAAATGCATTAGCATACATATTACCAGTGACGTGGGGAACAACGACCCATTTTGCACAACCAATGCTACTGGGAAAAATGTACGCAGACCACAATGGGGACGAATTTACACTCTCACGACCGGTGAGTGAACAACCACAATGTAGAACCCACAACTTAGCCCGTGAGTAAAGGATACGGCCAAACTATTCACAAATCCATAGAAGAAAACTACTGCGTGGGTAAATCCAGCAAAATACTGTGCGTGAAGATGAAAAATGGGAAGGAATCCCTCTGCGTGAGAGTGCACAGCAATGGAGGGGACGCGAATTGTAAGTGCATGAGCGTTTTTGCACAGTCGTGGGGAGAGTGGAAAATGCCTACGTGAATGATGGCATTCATTTTTCCCAGCCATAGGGAAGTCAACCATGGTGGAGTGTGCATGTGGGTGAGGACTGAAAATCCTGCCACCCCACTCCCCAAAACAATTAACTACCTCAACCACCAGCAGTCTTTCTTAATGAAATTCGTTGGAATAAAACAGAGGAAGAAGACACATGGGTATTTTTCTCATTGGCCAAGGTTGACAATTTCCCCACCCTTATCCTTGTGAAAATCATGCCCCTTTCTCATTTTAGTTACCGCGATCGTAGCTGGTCGGGTTCATTTAATTAATTATAGATGCGTATTTACATGATGACCAACATAATATATGTTGCATGCCCCGATATACCATCGGTGACAATTTAAATCCAAAACATAGCATAACCGATCAATGGTGGGGCCTTTGCCTTTAGCTCCACACCATGATCATTTACAATATATACATCATCATATACATCTAATGCAACGCGGTCAAAACCGGGGTGTTACAATTGCCATGACATTTTACAAGAGCCTCATACTCCGCTTGATCTTTTGCTGCCCTATTTGCCTTAGGACTCCCTTATGTCAAGTTGTAATTGAATTATCATGAGCTTTTCCTGCCTTATTGAGCCTTATATCGGCTTCCCTGACATTGAGTTTCAGCCATATAGCCCAATCTTGTTTCATGTCTAGCCATGCAGAGCCATTTTATATATCCTTTACAGCTTGATTCCCCATTTTTACTAGGAGGGGATTTTCCCCTGAGTGTCTCTATCCTACACATGTATCCTTGCATTGAGCATAGGTATGTTCCACTACTGTGAAATATTTTGTTTTCCCATATGACACTCGTCTCCTCCTATTCTGTAACTATAAAGTAGTTTTATTCTTTTTCAAGCTTTTTAAATATTTGAAAAAGTCCAAAAAAATCAAAAAACCAAAAAGCCGGATAAGGAAAGATGTTATCTTTTGGCAGCTATCGAGTCATGTCATGTTCGAATATATCACTGTATATCACATCCATTGGTTGGGTTTATAGTTTTACTTTAGGATCTTTACTCATTTATCTTAGTTTATCTCCACTGACTGGTTAAGCTTCCAGTCCCCATAGAGCCTCTGTCGATGCCTCCTGTGTCGCAGAGATGTCCCAATTTTTTATATCGAGTATATGCCACCTTTAGTTAGTCACCATTCATCATTATGCTCTTGTTCGAAGGAAGTTGAAACTTGAGTCGGGCATTCCTCAGTTATCTTGACTTTGCATGTCAGCCATTCCCAGTACAGTTACTGGTTCGTGCACCTTATGGTCGAGTCCTTCCACATTATCCAGCTTTGCTGAGTACCTCATGCTGGATGATGGGGGATGCCTTAATTCCCTCCTTCCAGTGGATTTCATCCCATTGACTCCATATCATTTATTCTAGGATTGGAATCTAGAGTCATTTTTGAGTGCCTTGAGACTTGCAGTCATCAGTGGCAGGTTCTCTCGCCATCGACAATTTTTGGGAATACATAAATGTCCCTTGATCGATGGATCCTCTCAAGTGTTTGACCTCAACACATTTACTCACACTTGTTAGTTTGCACTCTAGTACCTTGATTCCCATTTTCATTATCGGTGGGTGATCTCACGTCTATTAACGGTATACATCAATGACCGGTAATCAGATGATGGACTACTATGTTCAACCTCGACACCTCTATTCACATAGTAAGACATGTACTCGTAGTGGTTTGAGTAGAAGACCTTCCATATTGGTGGCATATCTTATAGGCTACCTCCTTGATCGTGCCAATGATCATGAGATTTCAGCTCTCGTGACTTGATTCCAGTATATGTCAGACATTTTCAGCCATTATGGAGATCTTGATCCATTATATATCTTCAGCCATTATGGAGATCATGATCCTTTGTATATCTTCATCATGGAGATTATGATCTATGTATATTGTACATGGTGATGACCATTTATGTGATATTTTGTATCATGCCTATTCATGGCCATTGTACTCTTATGTATCTGGGACTGCTATATGTATTTGCAGTTATGTGTAGAGTTGTATCATTGTCCTATGTTGATTGGGTGGCTAGTCTTCCATTTGGGATCTTTCATCACTTCACTTCTAGGATGGACTTATAATGTATTTTGGCCATCGTATGACCCCTCTGACCTCACACATTGGGGGGCATCTGTTATAGCTGATTTTACCACTCTAGGTGAATCACTCTGGTATGGCCTTCCCCTATCCCTCTGCAGACTCCTTAGACCCCTTGGACCATTTTTTGTCCTTTGATGTTTCCTTGACCATCCCTATAAACATGTGAAAATTGATACACGTGACTTTTAAACGCCTAATCGTGTATATACATGGGTTTGACCCCTAAAACCATGTACATCGGGATGTGTGCAAAATCCAAATCCTTTTGGAGTTTTCCTTAACATGGATCTGACTCACTTGATTCCTAGCTTTCCATATGCCTTGAGATCACTCAGATTTGACCTTTCATTACCCCTTTGAAAATATATATAAGGAACTCTTTGGATACATTGAAGGCATAAGAGAATTGAGAGAAAAGAAACTATAGTCCATTGTTGCCAGAACTTGTGCTTGAGTCTACATCCCTTTGTCCCTTGGAGCACTTTTGTGTTCTTCCCAAGCTTGCCTTTTTCTTGTGAGCTTGCTATCGAGAGATGGAGGATTGAGGTGGTGGAGGCCCAAGTGGGGGATTTAGTTTCTCTGATTCTCAGATGTGCTGACAGAGGTTGTATTTGTTTTAATCTCTGATTTTATGTTAATAGAAATATCTTTTCATGTCCAATAATGTATGTTTGAATGAATATTTTATCCATGGATGATTTCAAATGCTTATACATTATTGATTATATATTCTAGAATAGATCTAACACCAATATATATAGTATGCTTGTCTTGTTTACTTGTTTTTGAGGAAGTGATTCATCAATTCAAGCTGGAGGTTGAAATCTCAATGGGGATCTACTTCAACCATCTGGAATAAGGTACGAGGTCTGATCCTTTAGTGCTAGATATTTGATTTCTATTGCATATTGGAAAGGATTTATTTCTGGAGTCAATCTATCTATTGTGGTACCCGAAGCCATAGGAATTTCTCTCTGTAACATCTATTGACTTAAGCAAGCCCCCAAGGCTTGGTACACCAAGATGGACAATTTTCTGCTATCGCTTGGCTTTGAAAGATGTAAATATGATCCTAATGTGTATCTGAAGCATGTTGGTGATTTATTTTAGGTCATAGTACTGTATATTGATGATATTTTGATTACATGGATTTGCACTAAAGATATAATATCAATTAAGTCTTCATTGCATAGTGAATTCTCCATGACTGACCTTAGATTGTTGAAACAGTTTCTCAAATTACAGATTGAGCAATATGATGCAATGATTAAGTTTAGAAAAAAATCATGCTGCAGAACTACTATTGAATTTCAAAATGGTTGAATGTAAGGCATCCAAGTGCCTATTCCTCTCATGAATAACACTACTTGATTTCGGTGCATCTCCATTGGTGGACATCTCGTTGTATAGACAACTAGTTGGGAGTTTGTTGTATATATCACACTCTTGACTTGATTTGGAATATGTTGTAGGTGCTATTTCTAGGTATATGAAGGAGAATCATGATATCCATTGTAAGGATGCAAAAATAATCTTGCATTATGTTTCAAGAACCAAACACTTCGGGGTGCACTATGTTGTTGGTTTTCTACTAGAACTAGTTCTATTTATTGATTCTGATTGGGATGGAAATTCCATGGAAATAAATTCCACTTCAGATTATGTATTCATGCTTGCACATGGTCCCATATGCTGGTAAATCAATAAACAACACACCATATCCCTCTCTTCTACTAAGGCCGAGTACATATGAGCAGTGAACACAACTACACAATGTGTGTGGTTGCAAGGTATTCTTGGGAAACTGGGATTTGCATTTGATTCACCCACATTTGGTGTGAAAAAAAAAGTGAATAAATATTTCCACTAATCTAGTGCAGACACGGAGGACCAAGCACATTGATATACACATGCACTACATCAGGAGATTGGTGCATGAGAAGGTGATATCATTGCAACATTTCCCATCTACAAAGAAAACTTCTAATATCTTCACCAAGAGTTTCACAGAGAAGACATTCACCTATATGAGATCCATTCTTAGAATGGGTAGCACATGGTGATGGATGATATTAACTTTCATATTTTTCTCCATGTCCATTTTAGAGGGGAGGTTTTGTTCCCATGAGTTTTTCCTCCTTACCTTGGTTATATGGACTAATAATTTTTTTTACGAGATGACTTGATCCTTAGTTTCCAAGGATTGAATAATGTGGTATAATTGTACTCACACGGGCTTAAGGGGGGTTTCTAGAGCATTAATCCACCTTATTACCATGGTCATACACCTAGGACACATTTTCATTAGTCATATGCTATGTTATATGGTCCAAAACTAGGTTATATTGGTTAACCTTGGTCTATTTGGTGTTTTGGACTCACAATTGCACCCATGCGCTCTCTTTTGATTATTTTGACTTCCCATGCACCCTCATTAAAGACATATTAGACCTTGGTGTGCTCCCTGTTAACCCAAAAAATCCATCGATTAGCTCTACATGACCTACGCCACCCAAACACATCCATTTTTCCCTCTCCATTGACCCCCACACCTTTGTAAAGGCTCAAGAAACATAAAAAGGGATTAAAACCCCCTAATAAGAGCAAAAATAGCTCTCAAAGGGGCTAAAACCTCCAAAAGGAGCTTAAACGCCCTAAAAGAGCTAAAGAATGGCTGAAAGGGGCTAAAAGCCCAAAAAAAGAGCTAAATCCTTGACCAATGGATTAAATCCCTACAAAACTCAAAAAAGGCTATAAGTACAAGGGTGGGGGTCACTTTCAAAACATTCCTCTTTTTTCTTATCATTACTCTGCCCGTGTGAGAGGTTTGAGACCGACATCTCTCAAACCATTCACCCTTCTCCTCCATTTGCTCCATTGCTCCATTAGTCAAAACCCCATTCCATTGAGAGGTAGCATCTTAAGCTAGGGCATGGTGGCCCATCTTCTTGCAAGAGAATAGGTATAATGATGTCAATACTTTCTTATTGTTTAATCTAGTTGCTTATAACTTGTTTTTTTGCTAATTTTTTCATTACATGGTTTTTTCTTGTTCATTTCATTAACAGTGTGCTGCAAGTTGTCCATTAAAAACTTGTTGCAAGTTTTGATTTCACCCATAGAAGCCCTATCCTTCCGCCCTATAGACGGAAGGTAGGTGTTTTAGCATGTAGCTAGGGGCTTTTCCTGGCTACAAATTGGTGACCATACTGGGTCGATCCCATAGGATCCTTGTGTTTTTTTTTTTAGATATTTGGCTTACTTAGTTTGATAGATATTTGCTTATTTAGGCTGATGGATATTTTTCTTTCATTTTTGTTATTGTTTCAGCCATAGTGCCAGTTACTGTTGGCCGTTCATTGATTTGCAAATCGTTCAACTATGCAAAAACACCCGAACTAGATTTCTAAAAATTCACCTCTGTTTGGTCTTGTTTTTTGCCTAAATCAATGATCCATTTGTGAATCAGCCCATCATTAGGGGTAAAAGGGCCTGTTTCCAAAGTGGATTTTCAACCATTTGAGGTAATTCCTCACGGTTTCATCAAAATCCTCTCTGCAAAAGAAGGTCCTCTATAGGTGCGTGACCCATTTTTTTTACTGTGTATGAGCATTTTAACTTTTTGGGATTGCCTATTTCCTACTATTAGGACTGTCAGTGCGGCCCAACCACCACTTTCCAGCAGCCTATTTCTTTCTGTAAATAGTTTTGTAAATTGTAGGTTGATTTGGTTAGCTGTTAATACATATGGATCTGTTTTAAGGCTTAGCTAAAATACTGTAATTTAATTTTTAGTTTTTTCACTTAAAGAATTGGAAATTAACCTCTTGCTAAAAATCTTCCTCCTTTACCCAGTCATCACCCTCTGGGGTATTCTGGGATAAGACGAAGGGTCAAGATCGTATAGTAATAGGAACTTATACTTGCACTAGTGGAAAATGAGAGATTAGTGACCAAAAAAATGACCAAAATCCGCATATCAATGACCACTTTTGGTTTGGCGATCGCTGGTGGCTAATTTACGGTCTTTTATTACGCGACCAAAATTGGTCATTTTTATTTTGGTCATTTATAGCTTGTCGGTTGGTCATTAATTTGGTCATATATTTGGTCATTGATTTGGTCATGTATTTGAATCAATGACCAATTATATGACCACATTTATGACCAAATTAATGACCACATGACAAGCTAAAATATGACCAAATTTGGTCGCGTAATAAAAGACCATAAATTAGCCACCAAAACTATTTTTTGGTCATTGATATGCGAATTTTGGTATTTTTTTTTGTCATTTATATCTCATTGTTTGGTCACATATATCTCAATTATTGGTCACTAATTTAGTCATTTTTAGTCGCTTTATGTGTGGTCATTATATTTTAGTAGTTTGAATGGTGTCCATTATCAATCAATATAAATTTTTAATATGATATTATATTTATTTTAAAAAAAAATCATACATTTATTCTCATCTAATATACTTGTTAATTATGCAATGTCACATTATAATTAATTATAACACTTGTAAATAATATCTATTACACATGTAAATCATACAATGTCACATTAATTAGTTAATAATTACAACATTGATACATAACATAAATTACAACCATATATATAAGTTTTAAACCACAAATTATATTATATGAGATGTCAAAAGTATTACAATAAATATGAGTTTTCTCAAATACTCATATTAATTTCCATATAACTTTACAGGAAAATCATCACTTTTCAAAATATTACAATGGTTAAACCATCATACTTGCACTTGGCTGCAAAACCATACTTAGATCCCACGTCAACAGCGTCAAAACCATACTCAGCACTAAACCATACTTAGATCCCACGTCAGTAGCTTCAAAGCCTTAACATCAGGTTCTTCATACTGAATGGAAAATCTTCAATAGCAGGTTCTTCATACTGAATGGCAAATCTTCAACAGCAGGCTCTTCATACTCAATGGCCCACTTATAAGTTAAGCTCGCTCCTGCAAAATCCAATAAAAAAATATCACTTGTAAAGTAGAAAAACAATGAAGCAAATTATTTATCTTGTTCAACACCTAACAACAATAACCAAGATCATGTGAAAAATAATAAAATCTAATCTAACAAATTCAATTTAAGAATTGGTTAAAATTAAACTTGAATGGATAAATCTACAACCAAGATCATGTGCAAAATAGTAAAATCTAATCTAACAAATTCAATTTAAGAATTGGTTAAAATTAAACTTGAATGGATAAATCTACAACTATTTAGTACCTAAGAAAAGTAAAACTCAGCTCTAAACCAGGAAATGGATTTCAATGAGAAAGATAATCAACAAATCCACAAAACAATTATGCTCGACTGCATAGGTAGAAACCTGCATACATAGTGCAATCTGTGAAGGAGTTCACCCATATATGTCATGTGGTTAGTGAATGACATGAAAACTATGGAAACTAATGAATGATTTAGAACCCCATCAAACTATTGTTATGTTATACTCAACCACCAGTATAATCAAAACCCATCAAATAGCATCAACATTCCCAATTTCCTACATGCCTACCTTGTCCTTGTTTCAAACATATATTTGTATATAAACAAATGAAAATTATAAAAAAGTTCTTTTTAACTTGTCAGCCTCAAAGTGTTCATGACATAGTTTAAGCATCAAGCCAACAACCATCATATTTTACCCTCTATATCTATATATAATAAAAAAAAATCATGAGTTTTTCTTTCTTGGACTCTGGACTCTGGAAAATTCACTTTATATTCACTCAAAAAATTTCATGAATTTTATCTATATATACATATATATTCTAGTGACATGCCATATCAACACAACGACATTCATACATGAACCACACCCATACAACCTAGCCACTTTGGAATAAAATCATATATACTAGTATATGCAAAAAAATTCTTCTATGAATTATAATCACGAATCTAAAAAGAACTACTGCTTGTTATTTCTTTTTCCATTTGAACTCATTTTTGGACAGTCGGGTTTCCTAATATTAAAAGACTTCTAGGAATGTAATATCTGCATACCAGTGGTAAAATTGATTGAAACAGCCTCAATATCATCAGTCATGGCCTGTGCTTTTGATCTGATAAACTTTGCCTTCAAAATATGAACTTTTGATCTGATAAAATTTAGAATCACTAGTGCTCAACACATACACACAATCAATTTCTGCAAATATATTAGTCCACAATCACCTGAGATTGGCACTAAAATCATACCAAATGCAAGCATGCTTCCTTGTGTCCATGTGAAATAGAGATTTGGCCGGATTTTTATAATACTAATTGGTCACCAGCCTCTGTAAAAATAGCACAAAAGAGATAAGAGTTGGTAGAATATTATGAAATCTAGACATTCAGATAAGTATAATGTTCAGTGTTATATAAGCCTGTAGTGTGGGAATGCACCCCATTTTTTGTAAGTAAAGCCCATAAGGTATCGACACAAACAATGTAATAATTTATAAATAAAGTGCATGATCAATATTGTCAAGATCAAACAAACCATTAGATAGGGTCATTGATCAATCTATTGATATTGTCAATAACCTTAGGCTATGTAGAGACCTAGTCCCAAGCTGAATAGGTTAGCTATTATCTCTATTACGAACTTATGCTATAAGTTGTACTAGTGTACTCTTATTCTCCCAAATATAACCAAGCTATGCCATTTCGACAACGGGTTTTCCTCCTCCTACTCAGGTTTCCAATTTAAATCCAAGTGTGTTATAGTGTGTGTGTTGCTATTGCTTTCATCATTTTGAAAAAATCTTCATGACAAATATCATCTCCACCAAGATATGGCAGTAGTATTTGATTGTGAAACCACTTTTGCATCTGGTCATTTTCATATGACCAGCATTTTTACTAGATTGTTTTTGTCAATTTTACGAGGCATGCCAGTAATAACAAATTCAATGGCTACTAATTAAATGAGCACCATCCAATAAGGTTACCACAATATGAATAGAAAAGCTAATGCGATCTGTAGATTAGTGTGAGGTGTTTGTGGAACACTGGTCATGAGCTACACAGATGCATCCACAACATTATAAAACAGTGCCATGGCCAGATATTCTCAACTACGAGGATAAAAACTGTTCATGACCGCAATGGACAGTTGTTTGAGATATTTGTCTTATAATTTATTTCATCAAGTTCCACTCTATATGAAATGATTACCTTCCACTAATTTAAAATTTTCAGAATCTTAACGTTTCAATGATTTGTATATACTCATAGATCTCATTGCCTTGACCAGATGACCCTGACAACAAGGAACTTGGACATTTATCAAACTCTTACCATTGTTTCTGTGAATTGCTACACATTTTGCAATTTGGTGCACTCGCTCCTTGATGTATATAACAATCAAAATACATGGTAACCAAGAAAAAATTAACAGAACCACTGTGAACAAAATGAAGTAGCTACTTAGCCATAGTCATTGATGCTTACCTCATAACCAAAATTTATGGCCTTCATACCATATTATATTTTTATTTTACATGTTAAAAAACAAATGCAGGGAAACCCCTACCAAGTCTCTCACCCCTCTTCCTCAATTCATGCAATCTCAATGGAGAGAGGGAGGCCACGACATAGATCTACCCAATCCATGAAGGAGAGGCAAGAGTGTGACCAAAATTAGCCACACAACTCTCCTACAACCCTCATTAAATGATAAATTCCTGACTCTTGTGCTAGTTGGGATGATGTTGTAACTTATACATCACATGGAACCAACAAATGATGGGTAGAGGCCATCCAATAATGATAAAAATGATCCTGGCATCCCCATGCAGACCTAATCACAACAACAACTTTAATGAATCTTCTCAATGTTTGTTGTCATTCCATTTTATGCCTTAATAACAATCTTTTGCGAGAAATTCAATTTTTATGTTGTATGGCTAAGTGGATTTTTTGGGGACACTCAATTTGAATGTCTTGTTAACCATACTACATCAATATGAGCTTCCGGCATACGATTATGGATATATTTAGGGTGAACTCGACATTGAAAAGTTTGCCATTGTGCATCAATGGTTCATGTATATTATACGACATGGACTCTACATTAAGGAGTCCATCATTCAGCATCCACAGTTCACAAGTATCATATCCATATGGGTGCCTTGTTGCAGGGATTTGTTCCAACCCTACCATCTTTTCCTAGCACTACTTCTAGGCAAACTCAAAAAATGTAGACACCGCAAAGGATCCAAGCGTAGATCATTTTAGAAACCCTTATGGAAAGATCTATCTCAATACACAAATATAAATACTACTTCAATTACAACAGAAACATAACAACAATAAATCTGATATGAAATTTTCTTTAAACATGCTAAAACAACATAGCTTTCAGCCCCAATGTCCTAATAAATCATTGTAATAAAACAACCATAAAACTTGCTCAATGCATGAGAAAAATCAGTTCTGCAACACAAATTCATGAAAACAATGGTATTACACTTCATATTATCATAGTAATGAAGATAAAGTACAAAACCTTAGCTCATCCCAAGCTGGTACAACAGATCCTTCCAACTCATCTCAAGCAGGGACTCTTCAATGCATTCCGAAATCTACAATTTCCATTTGTAACTGCCACAAACTGTGGCCCACAATACAAATGCCAAGTAAGGAATCCCACCAAGCTCTACAATCCAATCCATGGAGTTTCAAAACAAGCCAGCATTGCACCAAAATTCAAACCCAATCTCTCCCATGTGCATCACACAAGCCATCAAGGATATTCTCACATGCATCCCACAGGCTTCAATACTCAACACTTGTTGTCACTTCTCTCATTCATCATTGGTGATCATTTGGAGGCTTGAGCTTTTAGAATAGATTCATAGACTTAAATTTTAGACTGATCTTGGCAATTCTTGTGCCCTGTTGGAATCTCAATTAGGACTTAGGAGGCAAGATTAGGAGAGTATACTACAGCCTATCTTCCAACTTCAAATTGAAATTTCAAGGGCCCTCAAGACTCTAGAGGCTATTTAGAGCCTCCTTGAACTTGTATTTTGTTTCAGATTATTATATGTAGTGCACTTGGTGCCATTTTGATATATTAAGTTCTGATCCATACACACACACACAAGTAGACTTTGCATATTTTTATCTAATGGTTTGGGATCATAGTTTGGAATCTTTATTTTTTTTTCATTAAATTTATAATATCTTATGTATTTTTTAGTAAACTGAGTCATTAATTTCAAATTGATCTAACTCAATGTCGATTCTAGTTTGAGTGGGGCTGACCCTTGACCAGTTCCAAGCCCGAGTTCAAGCTTTAAAACATTGGCTAGCATCACACCAAATATCAATCTAAGTTACAACATAGTTATAACAAAGACACTATATTCCCTTTATGTATAATTAGGTGAGGGAGTCCAACAATAATTCATTGATTAAGTCCACAAGTAAACACTAGGCTAGTTAATCCAACAAAAAAAACCCAAGTGGAGTGCTACACTAAGCATATAAGCAACAAGACACATCCTTTAGGGGTTCCATATCCATATTCCATCTTTGGCATGGCTGCGCTATGAAACATGTTCAACACATGTTTAGTACATGTATTGAAACAAGACTCGTACTAAACACATGTCAAAGACATGTCCTAGATGTGCCTCACATGTCCAACACATGTGGGTAGAAAAGTGACATATAAGATTCTCAAAAAAAAATCTCAATAATTTTTCTCACTTTCTAAAGAGGGGGAAAGATATCTCAAAATTTTCCATTGTGCAGATGAATAGTAAAACTGAGATTTGATGGGATTCCATGTATTTTGAAGGTGAATTCACAAACCATATTTTCCATTTCTTCAACAATGGTGATTTTCTTCATTCATTCCACAGAAATCATGGCACAATCAGCAATGGTAGTCGGTAAAGGTCAAAAGAAAGATGGGAATGTCAGTGTTGGTGTCCCTCCCCTCCAAGCTCATATATCTCTACTAATGCTAGTACTCCATCTGCTGCAAGGGGAAGTATATGAATAAGTGCAAGGGGAAGTATATGAATAAGTATATATCTTTCTACTTGGGGAAGGGGGAAGTATATGAATAAGAATATGATTAAGTGCAAGGGGAATTATATATCTTGCTACTTTGTGCAAGGGGAAGTATATGAATAAGTGAACCATGCCTCCTAATCTTTTGAAAGGTTTTTCAATCCAACTAGGTTTGTTAAGGTGGAAAAGCTCAGGGATCAATAATAACTACAAGCTTATTAGACACACATTTTCAACATAGCTCATCAGGTCCACACTGGCCACTTACCAATTTTCAAACATCAGTCTAGATGAGAAAGGAATTGGATGGGCACCAAAAACAGCAACATAAACATCCACACCAAAAATAGCAAGTCACATAAACCCAGTGAAAAGGTGGAACCCCACAAGTTATCATCTTCACATTTCATCTTTTGGAGCAAAACAACCTCAAGTAGTGATCCAAAATCCAAATAAATTCCGAGAGATATCAAAAGCAAAGAAAGAACAGCTACAAATGCAGTAATATTAGTATATTCAAAGCAGATTATATGTTAAGTAAATCCATTTACCTTTATGTAGAAAGAACCAAGCACATGACCTATATAACTTTTTAGATGACCCTTATTTGGTTGTAGAGTGTTATATAAATAAATCCTGCAGAAAGTTACAATAAATCTCTCAGCATGTGAAATTTTTTAGCTAAAACCACTGCTTAGTTTCAAGACTTCAAGTCAAACTTAGTTTTAGTTTAGTGACAATATAAAGGTACAAAAAAATTTCATCTTGTCAAGACTCAATAAAAGATCAGGATAGTAAAAAAAAATCATGACACCAAATTACTTGTTGTCCATGCAGGATGTTATGAGAAATGTGCCACTCGAATCCAGAGATAGGCTAGAAATTCCATGAACTCTTCCTTCCTGTCATAACCAACACCAAAAGAACATTAATCAAGTCACAGTCATAATTTCAACATGAACCAGAGCATCATGAAGACTTTGTAGGCCCATTCAACATAAAATTGAAGTCATCCACTTAAGAGCTTCACACAAGAACCTATGTGACAATATGGACTGTCATGTGCATTGCATGAAATTCAAATAATACATGAGTTGTTTTCAAAACAATGACAAAACTCTCAATAGAGGCATTAAGCTTTAGAAGTATTTTTAAACTACCCCATAAAAACCTTAATTCTTTCAAAATTTGCTTTCAATATTTGTACACATGATTCACAGTAAACATGCTAGCTGCAGAAAGTTAGAACTTCAACAATTCACGTTAAGATAGAGGTTATACAAAGAATAAGTTGGATTTCATCCTTGCAAATAATAACTAAATGAAATCAAAAAGTATTATGGTAAAGATCAATACCAAAACATCATGTTGAACACGTTGATCAAGAGCAAGAACATCACAAACATGCTTATTGAATTCCAAGGCACCATCACCCATTGGTAAGTGAGAACCAGCCAATTTGGGGAACTCGTGGGAAACAGCCTCTACAGAAGCATCCTCTTTTCTTCCTTTAGCAATAATATGATGCAGTATATCACGAACAATCCTCAGAAGCTTGTCTATAAAGTATGATGCAATCTGCAAGATAAATTCAGAAAAAGTCATGATGATTCAACACAACTTTAGCACCCTCCATTTATTATTTATAGTTAAATGAAATAAATGCCAACAACAAAGATTTTTTTAGCTAGTTACCTGTTCCTTCAGAAATGAGACTTCCTCTGATTCAAGATCTGCTGCTGTTGCAACTGTAACTAAAGGTGTGCAAAGACTGCCCTCCCTTGCAGCAGCATGCAATGCAGCCTGCTCTTGTGAATGTTTCCAAGGGCTATATATAAATTCAGACACTATGACAACAAAGTAATCCTGTAACCAAATGGCAAGATGTCATTATATCTTGTTCTATATAATGTGAAATCATAACAAATTCAATGTGATTATTTACCTCTACCTTTATATTTACATGTTGAGGAAAAACCAGGAAAATCAATTTTGTAAATTAATAAATAAAATAGAAAAGGACAAATTCCTAAAAGGGAAACCAATGGAAATATATGTATTGTTAAAGACAGTCCAAAAAAAGACTAGTCTCTGGAGCATTCCATACACTTGCAGAGAGCGATTACTATGTCTAAAATAAAACTCCCCTTATAAAATCTAATTGTTCAGTTCTGACTATTCTCATGGCCAAGGTTTTTGCATTAACTTTGCAGAAGACAGTTAGAAATGTGTTGGGCCTCGATCCACCAATAGTGTCTCTCATTGAGTTCTGGAGAAAAACTCAATTAACTCCTCATTCAAAAAAATCATGCAAAAATTTTATGAGGATCTCTTCAATCATGTAAACACATCATCCCCTATAGTATCCCATATGGCATTGTGGAACACACAAGGGAAACCATCCAACCCTGAATATTTTCTAGTTTAGGGGAGGGTCAAGAAGAGTTTTTTTCTTTTGAGAGATCCATGTTAAGAACTCCTGACTGGTGGCCTCAGATTCCAATTTCAGTACAACTTGACACATTCATATGGGTATGGAGTTGCAAATCCAATGGAAATTAGTACAACTGATTGCTACTGGATTTTTGTGGAAGCATCAAGGTAAAATCACTTTTCAGGAGGACCACTCCCCATTTATTCTAGGATATTTGAGAAGCTTTAAGCATGAGTTGGATTTGCTTGTGAGAAATTAGACTGAAACTCCATGATTTATATTGTAATATTGAGTCCCTCCCTTCGTCTACATGCTTATATGGTTTCTTTTTTTACTTTTCAAGGGCAGGATTTTTGTGTGGTGTCATTATTGGTTCCATTTACTTATACGTGACATTTTCCCCAAAAAATGAACAGTGCTTTACAAGGGCCTATTTGGAGAGACTGTAGATGGGCCTATAATTTAGCTCATTTATTAATAACAGTAGAAGATTGTACCTTCTCACATATAAAAGAACTCCACTTGCCCCTACCTTCTACTCATATTGAGTTCTGATGCATTACCTTATTGAGCAATGTATAATCCTCCAGGATCTCACATAAACTCAACAATTGTCATGGTTGGCGTTGTACTGAGGACTGCCTACAAAATCAAGAATTTCCAAAAAAAAATCTGTTCATTGTGACAAACCAAAGACCATCAAACACTGGTTTTTGTAATGCTTTTTCTCCCATCAGTGTTGGAAAATAATGCAACAAAAACTATCTTATTTACTGCAAGACAATTTTCATTTGCAGAGAGCATTGCTTGGGACCTCCAGTTAGCACCTTTTTAGTCACTGTGTTGGTCTATGACACTATATCCAACTTCAGTTATGTATTTTCTCATTGAACTATAAGTATGTGTTTGAAGGAGTTCTAAGTACAGCCTCTGCTTTTAAAAGCTGTCTTTGAATGAGGTAAGCGTTCAAGTCAAAGCTAAAGGTTTTCTGCTCATCATGATGCTAAGAATATCATGCCAAATATCACCCTGCATCAAACAAACACAAGTGTCAGCTCTTAGCTCAATCGCCCGTAACATGAAACTAATGGATCAATGGGATAAATAAAGGAGAAAATGCAGCCTATGTGCTATCATCATTGGATATAATGTGTGCACAAGTCGAGATGCAAGTGATAAAAAGTCATGCAAACTCTGGTAGCATTAGGGAACTAACCTTCCTAATATTATATAGCTTATTCAAATCTGCTCTCCCTACAACTACTATGTAGTATTGCCTCAAGCATAGACCATGACAATAGAATGATTTACAGGAAGGTATCTTCTTGCTAACTATTAACACACAATATGACTCCAGGGAGATTGTACAGGGATGGGTCTCCCATTAACCAGATCATGAATCAATGGAATAAAGGAGAAAATGCAGCCTCTGTGCTATCTTCATTAGATATAATGTGTGCACAAGTCTAGATGCAAGTGTTAAAATAGTCATGCAAACTCTGGTACCATTGGGGCACTAACCTTCTAAACATTATATAGCTTATTCAAATCTATTCTCCCTATGTAGTATTGCCTCAAGCATAGAACATGACAATAGAATGATTTACAGAAAGGTATATTCTTGCTAACTGTTAACACACAATCTGCCTCCAGGGATATTGTACGGGTCAGAGAAATGAGTGCTAAAAGATTTGTTAATCTTCTTGCTAAGAAGGCCGTGCACAGAAAAGGGCTAGTTATGAATCAAAATCTTGTCTAGAAAGATATGAACCATCCACTGATGGGTATTTTTGAATTTTTCAGTAGGTCCTTCACTCGTTAAAACAAACAAGACTGAGGATATTCCATACACATTGGATAAAAATTTAAATAGTTCAGGTTTTAAGCTTGCAAATGATAGGCTGATGCTAATAGATTGGGACAAATACAATGAACAGAGCATACTACCATCTAATGTTTTACATTATAGCACTCTAGAGCATGTTGATGGCAATGAATAATGTGTACTCTCTATCCTCAAATCCCTTTCAACTAGGATTGAACTCTTGGAATTGTGTCCATCACACATAACAGTGGTTAAAACAGGGTGGTCCACCATTCAAGCATATTTTATATCCTTATTACAACAGACGTATGGATAATGTTCCAAGAATTTTTGGTGGTTGGAGAATCCTAGTATGGGGTACCTCTGTAGTATACACTCACTGGGAAGTATGTTCCATGGGTAGCTTATTTGGGTACATTGAAGAGATAGTCAAGACTTTTTGGTGGTTGGAGAATCCTAGTATGGGATACCTCTGTAGTATACACTCACTGGGAAGTATGTTCCATGGGTAGCTTATTTGGGTACATTGAAGAGATAGTATGACAACAATGAGTAGGAGATCCAAATCATAGGGCAACTAACATACTTTGCGTCAGTAAATAATGGCATTGTTACTTTTTCAAGGAGAAACAGTAACACTCAATGGATGGGCTGTAATGCTCTGTCCTGTGAAGAATATGCAGTCAAAATTTTAGTGAACAAACCAGCTAAAACTAGTGTTTCTTCCTGTGTTTTGAAGCTGTGAAGATAGGTGAGCAGTGCTGAGGAATTTGTTGTCAATATTGCGAGAGAGAAGGCATGTTGCATTAAGTTAATTTCTGTGAATATATTCCTTTCCTGGGCCTGAGTCACAGTAGCAAAGGTGCACAGGGTTTCAAGGTCGATGCACATGCAAAGGATAGAATCACTTGTTATGGTGTTCATAAACAACATGTGTGGAACACTTCTTATATATGGATAGAGTCTAGAGTATATTGCAAAAGAAGGGGGCACATTGGCTAGTGTAGCATGCAAAAGGAGCGCAGTCAAAACATAAACCTTGTCTTTTACCCATCTTTAAACAAACCATGCAGAAGTTGAGTTTAAGTTCTAGTTTTAGGTTCTGAGCACTTAAAACTTCAGTTAGTGTTGAGTTAGCAGCCAATTTCAGTGGGCATTTAACACTTTCAGTTAGTAGCCACCATATCTATAATGATACTGAGAATTTAGTTTTTTTGTGGGGAATCAAGTTTACTTATTTCTGTTGACAGCAGCAGTGTTCAATACCGACCTATCCAAAATAGGAAAATCATGCATAAATGTCTTCAATAGGACCTATGTGCACAACACACAATTAAATTGGCAAATGACCTATGTGCAATCAAAGACTAGTAAATGAAAGGAACATGATAAAATGAAGCATTTGCCAAGATTCAAAATAACCTACTAGCACACAATCGTTCTAAATCAGGGCACTATAATGGGAGACAACATACCCACTTTATAGTCGCAAGATAGGATGAGAATTCAACACCAAGATATCCAAAACAAAACAAAAAAACAGGTATTTATAAATAACTTTCTCTATTCACATAAAATTTTATGGTGGTGATAGTAGACAAGATATAATGATCCTTGTATCTGAAGATCCATTTATTTCTTGAAACATAGCTTGCACTATTTCTGCAATGTTAATTTCAATCATAAAAGACAATTTTAAATCCATGGATTTTTATTTAAATTTAATATTTAGATATCCATTGACAGAAAATGGCCAATGGGACTGGCAAAAAGTACATGAATCCAATTTTACAGGAGAAAAGTACAGGCCTGCCTGCGGCAGCATACTGAATCACATTAAAAATAAAAACTAGGAAAAATGACTCTGGAACCACTTTGCAGCAGGATCAACAATGATAATTAAACAAAATAGTGACTCAATATGCCACAATGAATAACTTGCCTTTTCTTCTAGTAGGAAACTTACAAGGATGCATTTTCCAACTGTTTTGGTGGAAAATCTTTGAAAAGCATGGCAACTGCAACAAGATATCTGCTACTAGTCCTTGTCATGCTTTCTTCTAGGAATGAGAGAATGATAGGCTATAGCCAAATAGACAATAGGACACAAATAAATGTGAATTTACTTACTATGATCTATTACAATTAACCTCCAATTCATGATCTGTTCATGTTGGAACCAATTATTAACTGCCTTCCATAAACCATCAGTGGAGTCCTATGCAATGGCCAATAAAAAGTAACACAGTGTCGCCACATCATGTTTGTGCTGCTGGCTTCTTTGGTTGTGGAAACAACAGCTGAGCAAAGAGGAGTTCATTCCATGTATAAGGCACTCCTGGAAGACACCAATGTAGACAATCCTGAGAACCACCTTTTGATCTGAGAATGTATTTGGATATATGTGACTCGTCCCTCAACTCTGAAACC
>LPNX010858075.1:0-36252 GCA_001517045.1 Pseudotsuga menziesii
TAATCTAAAGTCTAGTTGTTCGACCCTCCTAGCCTAGTTTATATCTATTTTATCTTTTAGTTAGCTGGAAATTCTCTACCATTTTAGACATCTTTAAAATTTGAATGTTTACATTTGCAACAGCAATCTTATTCAAGCATTAAATCTGGATTTTGAGAGTTAAAATCTGAACACAACGAACTGTACTAAAGCCTTAATCATCCTCATTGAATAACTTCAACAAAGATGTCTTATTTGTGCACGATTTTATTATAATATATACAGAGATATATTATTATTAACTTTTTACTATAAGACTCTAAACTCAGTAGCCGGTGCAAGTGGCACAACTTTAAATTCAAGAGCTAGAGTAAATGGCACAAGTGTTATTTGCTTAGACAGTTAGACTATGCCCATTGCCATTCAAGCAGCTTCGCCATTGTACAGTGAGAACTCGAAACCCCTTACACATGGATATGATTCTTAATTAAATTCAAAAGTAATTCAATAATAAATACCTTCTTCAAAAACTGCCAGTCGCCTACGATGTCCTTTGGTGGAGAAGAATGAGTTCTCAGTTTCCACTGCTGAAGGGTGCTACTGTCCACTGCTGAACAACATTGCTGAACAATGAAGATGGAGTCTGGACTGTCCGCCGATATCCCACTGTCCGTTGTGCACAATGAATAAGTTACGGTTTGGGGGTTTTTACCAATGCCGCGAGGATTTTAGGCTTTAGCAATGCCATTGCGTGGGGCCACGATTAATTTAAACACGATTTTCGTTTTAATTTTTATCACAGCTGTACCACAGACATACCCATAATCGGGGTACACCGTACCATTTTGACCAAACGTACCCAATTTTTTTTTATGAAGTACCCGGTACGGCAATCCTGTTCATGGTACGTGAGGGTACGTACCATTGCCGTACCCAAGTACCCGGTATGTGTACCCGGTATCGGTACGTGTACCCGACCCCTGGGTACGCGTACCTATGCAACACAGTAAAAAATCATGGCTCATACGTAGCAACTTATCATTCGTGGATTATACATCAAGTACGGGCTCATCCCACTCTCAACTCCATTCATACATATGAAAATATTTGAGAACTTTCCCAGAAGAACTCCACACTTAGGAATTAGGACAGAAATTAGGGTTTTTGGATTCCCTACGGTCACAGGCAATACGTAAAAAATTATGCAACTTATTACCTTCATGCAATTTGAGAAAAGGCGTGAATCTTCACTGCAGCAATCTTCAGTGACTGAACTTCAACGAACTTAAACCAGGAAAATGGCAAGACAACTTCACTCATCAACCGATTCTTAGTTTTGAGTACTGATATCTACTCTTGGTTGGTCACAACACTTAATCTTCCATAGAAGCTCTCAAAAACAAACCTTCATTCGAAATCGCAGCTCACACAACACTGCTTCACATACATCATGTGGATTCTTCCCATGTTTGAACAAAAAAGACACGACTTCTACAACCAACAAGCTATGGGGGGAGAGTGCATTATGGGATAGGGGTAGCGCACGACCCTCTGAATGCAAGTGTGAAGAATATATCTGTGAGTAATGGAGTGGGAGCACGATGGGAATGTGGAAAAACCAAGCAACAATAGAGTAGGAGCACAATATTTGAAAAATGAGACAATGAAGATGAAACACATCTACTTAAAACAAATTTAGGGTTAGGCAGGTCTGAGCACCAATTCAAACGCTCTCATCAAACTCGTGTAGTGATTTGAGGAAATAGTTAATAATGCAGCATCTACAGACCGTTTCATACCTCAAATCATCAAAAATGTTCCTCGACGCAGTCAAGGGAGTAACGCATGCACGCAGGCTGACAAGAGAACAGTCTGGTGGTGAGCAGCAAAATGATTCCGAGGATGTGCAACAACAATGAAGGATAAATGCCAGGAGAAACATTCATCTTCAAGAAATTTGAGTAGAGGTAAGACACATTAATGAGCCAGCAGTCTCGCAATGTGCTATCAAGCATAAAGCATACAGGCTGCCAGAACTGAAAACAGGAAGGAGTTATGGTAGGTATCTGCTCTGATACCATTGTAGGATTGAATAACTCCTGAATTCATTTTATTTCATGGCAGAAGCCTTTATTTATACATTCCATATGGTGGTTGCTCTTCATCTTCCAACCAACCTTTTCATTTTCCTACATGACTATTCATACTCACAATTATTTACATTATTTACAAATCTACGGAACCATAATCAGAAGATTAGGTTTCCAACAGGTTCAAAAGCAATTTCCTAAAATAATAAATTTTTTTATTGCCTCGATATAAAACCAATTAAAGCCTCCAAAGTATTGACCAGTCTGAAGTCAGTTTCCTAAAAGGAACTTAAGATAAAATTCATTGGATAAAAGCAGAAGTAATCGAATTCCCACAATGATTTCCTGGTGGCAGGGGACTAAAAAGAGACACCGGGCGGCGGGAACAATGTTTCTTGCCTTTTATAAAACTTTTACATATTATCACTTTATCAAAGCCATCGATCCAGTCACAAGTCACAAATCTACCATCACTCTTTGTGCCGAACAATATACTTGCTCATCACTATGAACATTGTTTAGTTTGTTGCACAACAATTAATGTTGTGACGACGGCTTTGTTAGCCATTCGACCTCAAGCTACTCTTCGTGTCGAACAATATACTTGCTCATCACTGTCAACATTGTTTAGTTTGTTGCACAACAATCAATGCTGTGACTGACTGCTTTGTTAGCGGTTCGACCTCAAGCTACTCTTCATGCCGAACAATATACTTGCTCATCACTGTGAACATTGTTTAGTTTGTTGCACAACAATTAATGCTGTGACAACTGCTTTGTAAGCGGTTTGACCTCAAGCTACTTGAGATTGAACGACTAACAAAGCAGCTGCCGCAACATTGATTGTTGTTCAGCGAAATGGAAAATGTTTAGCGCTCATCACACCAGGCTATGACTTTTTGTCTTGTTGTCTTGAGAAATAGGCAATTTCATTTATTACCTTTCACCAATATCAGTTGACTATGGTCTTTTGTGTAGCTTATATAAAGCTGGTTTTTTATGTAGCTTATATAAAGCAGCTGTTTATGAATATGAAAGGTGATACCTTTGTTTAATAGCTCTCACCAATATTTAAACTTTGTGATGTTTTATAATGTAAAAACATGTAAGCCAAAATTATACATATTATGAATATGAAGACGAAAGGTATCTAAATCTTATAATTACTAATAATGGGTTTGCAATCTCTATGAGCATAATATTTAAATTTACATACATACTATATAAGCATCTAAACATAATTTAAATTTATATACATACTATGACTATGAGAGCTATATAACCTTTATTTATTGCCTTTTAAGCAATATTTAAATTTATATTATTTATATAAAACATTTTAACCGAAATTACACATACTCTAAATATAATAGGTATCAAAACATAGCATCTCCCTAGCTTTAGTCTCTCTTTGAGAATGAAATCTTTTTGGCTGGCAGTCAACAGCACAGGGATTTGGAATCTTCTGCTCACTACTAAATATCTGAAAAACAAGCCTTCTCACCTTTGGCTCAGGGATAAAAATTTCATTTATAATAATGCCTCTATTATTTGGAAGGGCTTCATTGCTACCTTAGAATGGATTGGTAAAGGAATTACCTGGCAAGTTGGTAATGGTGAATCCATCTGCCTGGGTGCTGACCCCATCGTGGGTATGGGATCCTCTTTTATTCTGCCTAGAGGATTGAGAGATTATTTAGAGGATTATGGTATTTGCTCCTTAGCTCAGGCTCGAAATCAAACTCCAAATGCCAAAGGTTACTGGTTTTCTGCAGATGATCTTGATCTTTTGGGTGACTGGAAATCTAGTTTGGATAATTATATTAGAGGTTTGGGATTTGGTCATATTCGGCTCTCTGATCAAAATGATATTTTAATTTGGTCTTATAACAAATATACAGGGCCGTTATCTGTTGCTGAAGGTTATTCCTGTGTAATATCTAATAACTGTTCAGGTTTTAATGATCAGGTTCTGAAAATTTTGTGGACTTTGACTATCCCTCTGAAAATAAAATGCTTTATCTGGCTGTTGATATATCGAAAGATATTAACCTGGGAGCAATTGCAAAAAAGAGGCTATAATGGGCCTAGTCGTTGTGTACTCTGTGAAGTTAACCAGGAAGATATCCAACACCTATTTTTCTGCTGTCCCTTTTCTGCCCGTATATTCACTTACTTTGAAGAAAAATTCAGCTGCTCTTTCCCTATATTCAGCTCTGTTCATTCTTACTTGGACCGTTGGTTCTCTTGTACTGTGAGTTCTGCCCCTTACTATTACTTGCCTCTGTTTATATTATGGGGTATCTGGCTCTTCCGTAATCTTTGCTTATTTGAAAATAAGAAACCATCCCTCTTTGTTTTGACTGCCAGAATTGAAGGCATGATAAATACTTATCCCGTGCCTCTTAAAATCCACAAAGTTCGCCATATAGGTCCTGAACCAGTAAAATGTTTTCCTTGTGGTTTTTTCGATGGAGCTGCTGCGGAGTCTATTGGAGGATCAGGTTTTGTAATTTTTATAAATGATTCTCATTTCTATAGCTTTTCAATGGGTTGTGGAAGAAGCTCGAATACTAGAGCAGAATTATTGGCTGGCTGGGCTATTCTAAGAGTCAGCCTTTTGATGGGTCTCCCTATGCAGCTGATATATGGGGATTCTTTGGTTATTATCTCATGGCTTAACAGATTTACTGCACTTGATGTTCCATCTCTGATGCACTGGTGTGTCGACATTAGACTTATGCTTCAAAAGGCCCCGCCAGTGATCTTTAAACATACATATCGTGAGCATAACACGTTGGCAGATGCACTCTCTAAACAAGGCTTGAATCTGGACATGGGAGCTGTTGCTTTTTCAGAATATATGGATGGATTGATTGTGAACCAAGGCAATCTTTATCTATTTTAGAGTAGCTGAATATTTCTTTATTCAGCATGGTTATGGATGATGGATGATTTACTTTTTCTGCTATATGTAGAGTTCTTCTTGCCAGCATGTTTTGCTCTGATATTGAATGTTTGAAGTTCATCTTCGATATTACTCGGTATTTCTGACTTGTTATATCAGGGATGATGAGAAAAGTCTGCTATGATCAGACTTTTTTTGTATCAACTGCTCTGTTTGACACTTTTTGTTGTTGATGTTGTATATGGGATCAGGCAGTCCTCATGCAGTTATGTATATGATGTATTTTTCTGCAGTTATGTATCTGCTTGGCAGTCTTCATGCAGTATATGCCATTTATATTTGTAGAGTTTGGCTCTGGGATTTAGCAGTCATCCTGCTGAGATGTAAAAGATGTCTCTTGATTCATTGAATAACAAAGACTGGTATTTTTTCCTCTGAAAAAAAGGTATCGAAACATAATTTAAATTTATATACATACTATGACTGTGAGAGCTATTACCTTTATTTATTGCCTTTTAAGCAATATTTAAATTTATATTATTTATATAAAACATTAACCAAAATTACACATACTGTAAATATAATAGGTGTCGAATTGTGAGTAATTTAAATTGGTATTATTTTTATATAAAACTTGTTAACCGAAATTATACATACTCTAAATATGAGACGTATCGAATTGTGAGTAAGCCTATAAACATAATAGATAAGGTTTAACATGGATATATGTGGGTAAATGTAAAGATGAAATACTGAACTTTATTAGACTTGCCTCGGTGGATAAAATAGAAGTATATCTGCTTGGGGGATAAAATAGAAGAAATAGAATTGGACATTCCTTTTTGAGGGAGGCACGGGTAGTTGATTCCCCTCTAGGTGGAACAGAATGGCATCATGAAGTTGATTTCTATGATTTAGATAGGAGGATTTTGATCTTCACCTTTTTTACTTACAATTAGTTACTATGAATCCTTCTTTGAATCTTCAATTAGGGTGGTAAGAATTTGAAAATAAGGGGAAAAGAGAAAGATGGATGACTATCGTATAGACTACATGAAATACACTGTTCATTACTTATGTAATTTTAATATTGTAATTGCAGGTTGTACCTGTACAAACCTTAAAGGTTATGTGGGATTATGATGTTCATTAAGGGTCAACTATGTGAGAGTATTGTGAACAATGGTTGACCATGTTTGACTATGTATGACCATGTGTGGCTATTGTCCCTATGTTTGACCATGTCTGGTTAACCATAATTGACTATGGTTTGACCATTGGTGACTAAGGTTGACTATGTTTACTATGGTTGACATTACTCACGTAATTTTAATATTGTAATTGCAGGTTGTACCTGTACAAACCTTAAAGGTTATGTGGGATTATGATGTTCATTAAGGGTCAACTATGTGAGAGTATTGTAAACAATGGTTGACCATGTTTGACTATGTGTGACCATGTGTGACTATTGTCCCTATGTTTGACCATGTTTGTTTAACCATAATTTACTATGGTTTGACCATTGCTGACGGAGGTTGACTATGTTTACTATGGTTAACTAAGTTTCACCATATTTAACTATGGTTGACTATTGTTTAACCATGATTGACTTTAGTGAACCATGGTTGACTACACTTGACATTCATTAGCTAGAGTTAACTATGTTTGACCATCGTTGACAATAGTTGACGATAGGTGTCGAATGATGGTTGATAATGTTTGAACATAGTTAACCATGGATGACTATTGTTTTAGAATGGTAGAATTTAGTTAACATGTATGACTATGATTGAATTTGGTTAATCATAGTTGAATAAGTTTGATCATAATTTCCCATGGTTGATTATTTATTGACCATAGTTGATCTTAATGAACATGGTTGATTTTGGTTAACCATGGTCGACTTTAGCTACCCATTGTTAATTTTTATGAACAATGTTTGACTATGGTTTACTTTGGTTAGGTAAGGTTGACCATGGACAATCATCATTGACTAGGTTTGACCATGGATAACCATCCTTAACTATGGTTGACACTAGTTTGAAAATTGTTAACTATGGTTGACAATGGTTAATTGTGTTTCGACCATGGTTGACAATGTTAAACTATGGTAGAGACGTATGGTAGCCAATGGTTGACCATGTTTGAATGTCATTAACCATGGTTGAATGTTATTCACCATGTTTGACTATGGTTGACTTGTTGGCTATGTTTGACCACGGTTGTGAAAGTTAGGCCCTGGTTAACCATAGTGGTTGACCATGCTTGATGAAGGTTGACTATGTTTATCATGGTTGAATAAGTTTGACCATAGTTAACCATGGTTGGTTAAATTGTTTTACCATGGTTGACTTTAATGAACCATGTTTGACTTTGGTTAACCATGGTTGACCTTATATACCCATGGTTGACTGGTAAGGTAAGGTTTTGGTCAATTATACTTTAGTTGTTTAATCATGTTTGACTATGATTGACTTTAGTTTGAAAATGGTTGGTTATGGTTGACTATGGTGTATTGTGTTTAATAATGGTTGATAAGGTTAACTGTGATAAAGTATGGTGGTTGATAATGCTTAACTGTGGTAGAGTATGGTAGACAATGGCTCACCACGGTTGACCATGTTTGAATATGAATGACAATATTTGGATATTATTAACTATGTTTGATTATTGATAACTATGTTTGACTATGATCGAGACCTTGATTAACCATAATTTAACCATGGGTAATAAAGGTTGACCATATTTACCATGGTTGATTATTGTTTAACCATGTTTGACGTTTGTTAACCATGGTTTACAAAAGTAAACCACTATGATTCACATATCTTTGTTACACATTCCTTTATTTAAATTAATAAAATAGAATAAAACGTATGTTTTTATAATTCATTCTAATTGAAATAAATTTCAAACTAAAATATACATATAATAATTAAAATATTTTTGCACCGAAGAGGTGCATTCTACAGCCCAGTAGGGGAGAGATGTGTAACTCCTTCCATGCTCATCCTAGAGTTGAAAGGTGTTTTAAATTATTTAGAATTGCATATATATAAAACAACATAAATTAACATAAATTAGATAAACTAAAACCATAAAATTTAGATTACACATTTCCAGTGTAAAAAAGGGTTTGCACCTTGAGAGATCTGATCCCTCTAGGTGCTTGGTAGATTCCCTTTTAGATGGATCTATGCTGGTTTTAATTCACCATTTTATTCCAGTCACATCCACATTTAGATACATTGATCGATGCCATTATTAAAGAAATGACCAGTATTAATGGTGACCAGCAGGGCAGGAATTTGACTGGACAAATTGACTGTCATGAGGTGATGAGGTGATTTCCCGGTCAAAAACCCAAAAACTGTCACAAAACCAAAAAATCGTCATGATTTTGCTTAAAAATTGTCAAAACTGGTTACAAAGTTGTCAAAACCGTCAAGTTTGACGTGCTGTTTTGGTTTCAAATTCCTACACTGGTGACGAGCACTAATGGTGTCGATTCAAAGAAAGCACATTTGAATGCTGCTGGCTTTAACATAAATACAAAATGTATCGAGGAAGAGACACAATATTTCCAGTTGCGAGATAAGCTCACAAAATTAGCTCGGTATGTAAATCGGGCCATTAGCTATTGCCGTCGCTGAATTTTAAGAACAGATTTGAGCAATAACTTAATGTATGTTTTTGGCGATATCACAAGTGAAGGTTCTTTGTAGTACAGACCTCCGTTGTCTATTGCATTTTTTTCATGGAATCTTTTGGTGTCTAATGTTTCTTTTGGTTAATAGGACCTCGCTGGCTTGCTGTACCCAGGACAGGTGTATACCAAATACAAGTACACATGTGAGATTTTAGGCAAACTTATTTTCAGTCGGTCATAGGTGAAGCTTTGGCACATAAATTTTAATTTTTCACCACATTCCAATCTATGGAAGTGGTGTCTAATATAGCCTAACATGTACTCTGCCTATTATTTGCATCTTTTCCTCTTTAAATGAAATTTTAAACACATTATTCTTTTATTACTACATTTCGGACAAATTTAAAGATGAAATTTAGAAATGAAAATCAAATAGAACAAAATGTTTCTGACACCATTATTTATACTCTCCCATTCTCTAATAAATTCTTAAAAGTTTAAGAGTGTTCAAAAAATTGCGAAGACACCATCGAGGAGTTTGCAGATTCTGCACACTCTAGTGCATTATCATTGAAAATTCAGCATGCTGCCGCCCGATCTTGGAGGTACATGCACAACCAGGTCCATGAAAATCTTAATAATTCAACAGAAAGAGATCGACCAGCTATTGATAATTACACATATTGGCGTCCCTATTTCAACTCCTTGGCGGATTAATCCTTGATTTAGGTATCAACGGATCTCCCTCTTTCTCAGCCATCGCTATATGGTAAATGTTTACACAATAAATCTGAACTGTTATTGAAAACTGAATATTAGAGTTTCCAATCAAACCATGATACAGTTCTGAATGTTGAGAACAGAGCAGCAAGAACTCTGATTCTCAGTTTTCAGTCCCATGCCTACAGAAGCAACCAATTCTCAACCTGTAGATTTCAAGAACACGAACAGCAGATCTGGGAGAATTTGAAGGATGATTCCTTTCACAAAAACAAATGCACAGCACTATGAGAGCAAGCGTACATGGACATAATAAAAATCAGAACAGAGCATATATTTCAAATACAATCACATAGAATGAGAAATCGGGCATGAACACTCTTTGTTTTTATCATCCACTTCTGCGTTCTATACAAATACAGCCAACTCCACCAGCTCTCACAGAACACATACAACAGCTCACTTCTGCAGTTGAATTCTACAGCCAAAGGCATACATTCTTCAGAGTGCACTACATCAACAGGCAGCACACACAAATACAATCCAATTTTTTTCAGTAGAATACAATGGAGATTTTCCCAAAGCCAAGGCGTCTAGAGCCTTCCATGGCTGTCGGTGGGGAGATAGCTTCATAGGGAAGCCTGCCAACATTTAATTCATCACCTACGTTCTATCTACCAGCTGACAGTGAAACTGAGTTGGCAACGGAAGTGTGAGTTGGATGATATTTTCCGGAATTTGGTTTCACCTTCTAACATTCTCCCATTGAAATCAAATGGAGGCATCCAACATTGTGCATCAAGTTACTTCCAAACCAACCAATCTTCTACAAAGTTCTTGCTTGTCTCTTGGCAAAACTTTAGTCAACATGTTGGCAAGATTCTTGGCAGTATGAAACTTTTCTAGATGTAGATGCCCTTCTTCCAATACTTGGTGAATCCAGTGATACCTTAGATCAATGTGCTTGGTCCTTGAGTGAAATGCCAGATTTTTCGCTAAGTGAATAGCGCTTTGACTGTCACAATGCAGTACATACTTCTCTTGCTTAATTTCTAACTCTCCTAGGAATTGTTGCATCCACAACATTTCTTTGCAAGCCTTTGTTGTAACTATGTATTCTGCCTCAATTGCGGAGAGAGCTATAACCTTTTGTAGCCTAGATAACCAAGACACCGCTGCACCTACAAATGTATACAAGTAATCAGTGGTAGACTTTCTAGTGTCCATGTCTCTAGCCATATTTGCATCGTAAAGCCTTCAAGCACATATTAGAATTCTCAAAACATAAATATCTCTAACCATATTTGCATTGTAAAGCCTTCAAGCACATATTAGAATTCCCAAAACATAAACAATAATGACTAATACCCTTGAGATACCTTAAGATCCATTTTACCGCTTGCCAATGTTGTTTTCATGGATTGGCAAGGAATCTGCTCACCACTACCACTGAATGTGCAATGTTTGGGCATGTACATACCATGGCATACGTCAATGTTATCACCAACCTTGTAGTTGCCTATGTGAGATGGATCTAGGATGGACGGTAGAGGGACAAGCAACTAAGGAGGTGGAACCAAGATTGCCTTGACTCCCAAATGGATGGTTGTCACGCCAATTGAGGTAGTCTTCACTTTATGTTATCTTAGCCCAAGACAACAATGGGGGAGACCCAGATCTACTCCCGCCAGGAGAGATCAGACCTAGACACCAGATTGGATCAACTGGACTTGAGGTACGTAAGGTGTAAGGTGATGGAAACCCTAGATCTATGGATGACGTCACTAGATGAACCAAGGCTTTGGATCAGGTTTTAGGAGATATGAGATTTGATCCAACTTGGGACACGGATGACCTATGAGGTAAATACTAGATCTGGGGTTAAGGTACTAGCAAGAGGTGAAGATATCCATTGCCTTGGGAAATGTGACCAATGCAGAATAGGATTGGGGCTATCTAGTACCAAGGGATAGACTCGAACGGACGCACGAGCAATCCAACCCGTAGGATTTCCTTTTCCTTTTCCCATTCTCACTTCTGTAGGTTTACCGGTAATAGGGAGATCTGACATCCATTCCTATCCTAAGTTGGTTAAGTGAGGCGCGGTACCTATAGGTTGGTGGAAGGTATGACAGTGTCAAGGCACTCGAGTCAACAGGAGAAGGTCAAAACGCAAAGGAAAAAGGCAAAAGAGGGGGTGGCGCTATGGTTGGAGATCAACGCCTTTCAGATCTAGGGCAATGGAGTCATTTTCTGCCCAGCATTGAAGAAGACCCACCTGGGTTTAGACCCAATCTGCAAACCCAAAAAGTGTTTTTGCCGGAAAAGATCAAATTTTGAGAAAAGAGGGCAACATGGAAGGTAGCGCTAGGGTTTGAAGATTAGTGTTTTTGAGATCTAGGGCAACAGAGTCACTTCTAGCTCAATGTTGAGGAAGACCCACTTAGGGCATGACCTGATCTACAAAACCCATAAATGGTTTGCCGATAACTCAAGTGGATTGAGCCATAATATGTTTTGGTTTTTTAATGTTTAGGGTTTTAAGATGAAAATGGAAATACAGGTGCCAATGGATTGAGATTTGGAAGAGAAGTACTAACCTGTAGATCTTACCTGGAAAACCTTGTAGATGTCTTGATGATGATGATTCCTGCTATCCCGATCAATTTGAGAAAATTTGAGTGAGTTCTATGCCCAACGTTTTGCCCCAAGAAGCCAATGCGCCCTCTCTCCTGCACAACAAACGTCAACCATATCAGTTTTGCTGCATCATGAGAAAAAAGCAAATGCTACAGAAAAATAGCAAGATGAAATCATAGATCGCATTGATGCTAATGAAAACCCCCTGATACAAAACACATCCAAGCCAAGCGAGTTGAGGAAGCCTTGCAAAAACGCCCGAGTTGAAGTCGCCCTCTTGTAGACAAGACAATGTTTCCTGAAAAAATATATAGATCTCACGACAAATACCCAAATGCTAGGAAGCAAAATATTTTCCAATCACCATTTAAGAAACTAGATGCAAAGGAGATCCAAGAATTTCCACAAGAAAAACTCTTCTATTATCTAGATCCAACAGCCAAAGACCCTTTACAAATGAGAAGCTCTCTCCTTTAAATAGGAATGAGAGAACCAAAATCCTAACCACTTTTCAAATGGGTGGCTAAGATTAAAATATACAAATGTTCTAATCAACGGTTGAGATGAACTCAACATACAATAATATAATATAAAAGTGGACTAAATCACCTTAAGAGAGGGGATCCCACTAAACAAAAAATAAATAAAGCACATGGTGGGTCCAGGGAGTATTACCTAACTCCCTTTGGGTGTCCCCATGGCACAATAAAAATAATATAATTTTTAAACCTTGAAATTGTGCTTCCTTGAGGAAATCGTGAGCCTCCAAAAGGTCCAAAAAAATAATAAATTATGCCCAAACAATGGATGTGGGTCCACCCAAGTGCTGCAACTGTTGGAGGAGTGGAAGACATCACACTCATCACCAGAACTCTTTCCATGCCATTTCCTTGCCTCAGTAGCCCAAATCGAATTCTTCAGTAGCCATTTTAATTATTTTTTATCTACCTCGGGTAACGTGATATGCCAAAAACTGCCTCCTAGGGTGCATGTGTTATCTAACTGATCCCACCAGGCTCTTTTGGAGGTGGGTAATATGGTACAAACAAGTGGCTGGACCCCTCATCCCTCATACAACGCCCTAGGAGATCCAAGAAAATCATCTCCTTGCTCAAACAGGCCATCCAGTATGGCAAAACTGCACCAGAAAGGTACAATGAACTAAATCATCTCTTCAAGTGTCTGAATCTGAAAACAAGTCATCTCATTGGACTCAGGGAGTCCAAATCCATCTAAGGTGTATACTCATACACCCTATAGGTCTCTGCATGATCATCTACAACATCCAATATACCAAGATAGACAAAACAATAATCTGTAAATGACCAGATAACCAATAATATAACTCAGGTTGACATCCATCTGCTGCAAGTGTTCAAAGGTTAAGTCATGCTCTACAAATCATTCAAGTAACAATTATAACAATTAACAGTCATTCACTGATGATCTATCAACAAATGTATAGGGTTTCATTTATTTATTACAATTCAGACCGGACTTTCAAGACTATACTCACTTCATAGTTGTAATCAATTTGCTGGTGAAGAGTGAAGGCTAAAGTTCATAGGGCTAGGCCAAAGGATGACCACCAATTTGACATTGTGACACTTAGGATATGGAAAGGGAATACTCACTCTAGCATATGCCGGACACGCAACAACACAGGGGATGGCAGTGTCGTGACAAATGGGTAAGTTACGTTTAGAGGTGGATATTCATCTTGACAAATGCTCACAATCCAAATCAAATACAAGTAAGGCTAGCAATCTTTAGATATAACTTTTATGAATCATTGCTTTTTGGGCCTTTGATTTTCCATAGCCTTGGTCCACGTATTTATTATACGGACTTTTATTACTTTAGGCTTTATGCATTCATGTATGTTGAAAAACACTTCTTTTCATGAATGTTTTAAGATATTCATTTCAATATATTTCAAAGCCAATTTCATTAGGCTAGCCTTGCATTCACGTATGTTTAAAAACACTACTTTTCATGAATGGGTTTTTTTCATAAGATATTCATTTCATTTCCAAATACATTGTATTGATGGCAGCGCTACTTGTTTCAGGTTAGCCAACACAACCTAGGCAACTCAAAGTTGAGACACAAATAAACAAGGAGGCTTGTCCAACAAAGGCTCTAGTGGGGAAAGGTCCTCCATGTCACAAGTCAAGTAGTAGGTCGGGTTGAAAACATAACTGGAAGGTAATGGATGGGTGGAGATAGTGAATAATGAAACAAACACTAGCAAGCCAAAGTATGGCGGGAATGACTACCTCTATGCTCCCTAAGGAGGGTAAAACCAATGAGTATAGATCAAGAACTTCCAGGTCTGAGTAGGGACATCAATACATAATATAGATACATCCAAGTCCACATATTTATATGACCGCTAGATCATGACACTAAATGCTAATACATGTCACAAAAATGAGTATAAGAGCAATGATAACCATAACACAAGATAATATAAGCCGAGTCATAAACATGTAAATAATCCATCTGAACCAACATCTGTCCAATGAGCAAACACTGATGCAAATTTGGGCACTACAAACTGCTCAACAAATGGCTAAATGACTACATCAGTCCTCAGATCTGAGTGTCTTGAGACTTAGTCATGGCATGGGATAGTACTATAGTCCATCAAACAAAATAATGATCCATCATAAATGCTCATCTCAACATCTCATATGTAAGAGAGTTGGCTGAAAAATGTACTGGAATATGAAAAATAGAATATGGTAGCCGACTACTATATATGTGATAACAACTGCCAACTGCTAAAGCATAAGGGGTTTTACTCATTTCCTCCTCCTTGTCATTACATGGGCACAAATCAACGCTCAATTTGAAGTGGGCTGCAAGGGGTGTACCAACTGGCTTGGCATCCTTCATGTTGAACCTATTAAGCACCTTTTCTATGTACTTTTCTTGTGACATCCACAACCTTTTGTTCTTTCTGTCACGTATGATCCTCATGCCCAATATTTGTTGTGTTGAACCCAAATCTTTCATTGCAAATTGGCTGCTCAAATCTTTCATCCCATAGAGGCTCTTCTTCAACCTTCAAACCAGATTTCTTTACCTTTTATTTTGAATTCTTCCAGTTGCTCCATATAAATCTCTTCCTCCAATTCTCCATGAAGGAAGGCGATCTTCATGTCTAACTGTTCACACTCCAAGTCTAAAGCAACAACATGACCAAGAATAACTCAGTTGGATGACATTTTAACATTAGGTGAAAATATTTCATTAAAATCAATACCTTCTTTTTGGGCAAATCCCTTCACAACCAACCTTGCCTTGTATATCTCCTTCTTTCCTTGATGCTTGATCTTGTATACCCACTTGTTTTGAAGAGCTTTTCTTCCTTGTGGAAGTTTTACTAGCTCCCATGTTTTATTTTCCAACAGTGAGTCCAGTGAGTCCATTTCTTCCTACATGTCTTTCTTCCAATCTTTGCTATGCTTATCATCACAAGCCTCCTGAAAGCAATGAGGTTCACCTTCATTAATTAATAAAATATAATTTGAGAGATGATACCTTTATGATGCCTTATGAGGCCTAGTGGACTTGCGAATCAGTTGTGGTGGTATATTTTCTGGTTGGACCTCTTGCAATGGTTGTTGTAAGGCTTCTTGTTGTCCATCATTTTCAGTTGGCTGTGCATCATGTTCAGTTGGTTGTCCATAATCTTTTCGCACCAATGGTATGTTTTCTTGCTGCTCAACAAACCTATCAATAGATTTCTTGACCTCCATATCACCTTTAGGCTTCCTAAACATCTCTAACTCATTAAATATAACATCCTTGCTTCTAATAACTTTGCATTTCACCGGATCCCATTAACGATAACCAAACTCACCATCCACATACACTAAGAAAATACATTTTATGGATTTGTTATCTAACTTAGTTCTTTGCTTTTTGGGAATATGTACAAATACTTCACATCCAAAAAGTTTTAGGTGAGAATAGTTTACCTTCTTACTGGTCCAAACTTCTTCAGAAATGCCACCATCCAAGATTGTAGTAGGCGATTGGTTGATGAGGTAACATGTTGCCCTCACCGCTTCTGCCCAAAAATGGTTATCCAACCCAAAAATTGACAACATGCTCCTCACCTTCTCCATGATGGCGTGATTCATCCTTTTTGCAGTACCATTTTTTTGAGGAGTACCAGGGATGGTCTTCTCATGCTTTATGCCAAACCTGTTGCAATAGTCCTTAAATGCATTGGAGTAATATTCTCCATCGTTATTTGTCCTCAAGCACTTGGGTAGTTTGTTAGTCTCTCTTTTAACACCAACATGAAAATTTTGAAATATGTCAAGTACCTCTTTTTTGCCTTTCATGGGATAGGCCCAAACCTTCCTAGGTGCATCATCTTTGAATGCAACAAAGTATGAGGCCAATTCTAACAGATTTGTTTTTCTTTCATGGGCTCCTCTCATAAATGAAACTCTTGGTTGTCTTCAATATATGCAATGCTCAGAAAGGTAAAGGTCATAGGATTTCAAACCTAGAAGTAGATTTTTGCCAACAAGAATTTTTAGGCCCCTTTCAGTCATGTGTCCCATGCACTTGTGCCATAGATCTGGTGAGTTTCCTTCTCTTGCAACAGTAGCCACATTTGATTTTCTTGTATTTGCTCTTAAGATATACAATGTTTTTGTTTTAAGTCCTCTAGCCATGACCAACACTCATTTTCTTATTTTTCAGCCACCCTTTCCAAAGCTAGTGGAGCAACCTTCATCATCTAATTGTGCCACATAAATCAAACTCATCGGCATCTCTAGGATGTGCCTGACTTGTTTCAACAAGATATCATGGCCATCCTTTGATTGGATTCGGACATGCCCCACTCCAACAATATTACAAAAATGATTGCTTCCCAAATGTACTCTGCCATAGTCATCGGTTTCATATGACACAATGTTACATGGTATTGGTACTGGCACACCTTCAAATGGGTCTTGTTGTCACATATATAGTAGATGGGCTACTTCATGTTCCCGAGTAGTTCTGTGAGCCAACCCTTTACTATGAGATCAGTAGATGATGAGCCAGAGTTCATGATCTCCCACTTTTAGTAGATCCAAATTATCCAGATTGACCAGTTCTATGCCATGACGAGCCTCATGACCCCAGATTTGATGATCGAGTTAGCCATTCTTATGATACAGGGCATACATTGATGTAGTGCCTATGTGTAGCAGCAACGGTTGTCCCAGTGATGTTCAGATTGTTTTCAGATCCAGTACAGGTTTATGACCCAGGTGATATTATAGTTTGTGCATATGGATTTTGATGTTGCTCTTTTACCTATTTTAGTAGTGAGACTCAGTTGATATAGATTATATGTTGGAATTACTTTATATTGGTTTACTTTGAATCTGAAGGATAAATGATCTAGTGGTTTTGACCGGGAAGCATTTTTGTATGCTCGTTGGCCTTGCCCTACTCCTAGTATAGATTCAGTCTTTTCCCTTCAGGGACACAACTTGCTAGTCTTGGCATCATTTCCACTGTCTTCGTCCATACGTTACCTTCCCATTTTCCTTAACTATCCTGGACTTGTAACTTGACTAGTGACACCTGGGATTTCCCCCACCTTCACCTCTATGTTGGAATAGGTCTCCATGTATAAAATTGCGTCTCGATGTTGGTTTATGTGATTGTCATAGGGAATGTCTACCTCTAGGCCTTGAACACAAGTACTCTTATCAAAGAAAGTGTCTCTAGAAACTAAGGCATCAGAGCTTAAAGTTATTCTAAATGGATGCCTTGCTAGCAAAGCAACCGTGTTTTGAGACACTATTGGAAATAAGATAAAACTAGTTAGTGGCCAAGAGATGAGCACTCATTCATTGTATGGTGTAAGGCTCATGTATCCCCATAGGGTATCATGGAGGCAAGCCCAAGAAGGCTGATCCTTAGTCATTTTCTGGAAGCCTAGAAGGCTTTCCAGGGCACCTGCTCTTGGAGGCTGGAAAGTTACTAATGAAAAATAAAGTTGAAGGCTATAGGATGAGCACTCATTCTTTGTATAATGTTTGGCTCATCTGCCCCCACAGGGCAGCGAGGAGAGACTGACCTAAGAAAGTCATGTCTTTGTCATTATCTGGAGCCCAGAAGGCTACCAGGGCACTTGCCTTTAGAGGTCAACTAGGTAATTAAATGTTGAGCAAGGAAAGTATCAAAAAGGTTGCTTGTCTAGAGTCTAGTGGAGCTTTCTCATCATTCCACCCATTTGTGAGACATTGCCATGCCCTATTGTTCACCTAGTCCAACCTTTGTTGTGTGGATCCCCTTGTCCTTTAGCCCAGGTGCTTACAGTGTTGAGTCATCAAGTCATCCCTTGGCCTTACCTGTTTATGATCCCTTCACCCTTGACTAGCAAAAGGCCTAAATCTATAAATGAGTATACATTGGAGGTTCCTGTTTTGAAGCAACTGATCATTTTAATTTGGACTATTATTATATTTATTATGCTTATACTTGCCAACTAAATCTAATCATACTAGAAGTGTCACTGCTAACATAGATAATTGAGCATGCATGTACACTGGTACTTTGCAGTATCGGAGTTTAGCACTTGAGTCATCATTTGATCAGTTTTGACTTGGTTAACTCAGTATTGGCCAGGCCATGAGCAAGATCCAGGATGAGTTATAGACTGACATTTATGGTTGATGATTATTTATGGTCTATAGGTGTCCATTAGACATATTCATGCTTTAGATGGTGATTTATTATGATGGCTTGTGTTATTCTTATGATTATCAACATTTATAGGCTTTATTATTTTTATTGTTCCTGCATGGATGGGGCCTCTGATGTACTTTTGTGATGGACTTATGGGGTATGAGTACTCATTCCTAGTGGATTTGGACATTTTGAGTCCATTGGTGTAGCTGGTTTTCGGTTTCATGGGGGGCACATGACAGATATGGGTCTTTGGGATTTCTTGTAGCAAATTGGCCTGGGAAAATGGAAATAAAGCATAGTGAAGAAAAAATTAAGTTCTCATAGGGCGTTATAGGGATTCTTGGGGTGTAGCCAATCATTTGTACCATACTACTAGGGTCCTGGATCCATTTGTGCAATCTTCTCACGTTGATGTTTGGCCCCTTGTGAGATATTGCTTGTTTTTTGTTCCCAAGGCAGCACTTTAAAAATTAAAAATGGCTAATGAGGAAATCGATTTGGGAGATTGAGGTAAGGGATTTGCAAGGAATTGATCTGAGGAAGAGTATTTGTGTCATCTTCATCATCCAGCATCAACTCCACTTCAGTCGGGGTCCACTTGTCCTTGGTTTATGCATTTTGAGGATATTTTGATGTATTTTAAGGGAAATCCCTTAGTGATTTTTATCACTATTTTATATTATTTGCCACCACATATTTTTATTGTGCCATGGGGCCATGCTAGTGAAGGATAATATAACCTCCTAGCCCCACCATGTCCTCCCTTGTGATCTTTAGTCATCTTTTATGTGGTGCGCCCCTCATCGGGTAGTTTTAGTGATACGCCCCCTTATATTTTTGAGTTGATCCATGTGATATGTATCCAGCTAATCTTAGCAATAGATTAGGATGATTTGATCTTATGATCTTGACCCTTGATCTTTTTGGATCTAGGTATTATGTACTTGAGAGATCTATATATTGAGATGCTCTCTCATTTGTAAGGGGACTTTTGTCTCTGGAATTATTGAATGTAATAAAACTTTTGCAGAAACTTCTTGGGAGCTTTGTGAATCTCGTGGATGTGATTGTTATTCCTCTTTCTTAGACATTCCAATGGATCTTGTATGCAAATATTATTATTCTGTGAGGGTCGAACCCATCTTTTTGCAGGTAGAGAATTGGAGGAGGAGATTGCTAGGTCATCCCGCATCGTCTTTCACCCAAAAGGCTTCATGCTCAAGGAGTGATCAGTTGTTACTTTGTGCATTGAATCTTTCTCTACGGATGTTGTACGTTCCTCATCTTTCTCATCGGCGAACAATTCTAACTTCGGTAGATTGATTTTGCAGGTGGAGAAGAGGGGGCACACTTCCTCGCTTGGTCGTTTTTTCTTCGTTGCATGCCGGATCTAGCTTGAAATTGTAACTAGGAGGAATGATCATCGACATTTAAGGAGGACGCAAGTATTCTCAGGTACGATCTGCAAGGTACGTATTGTATTTCATTATTTTCATCAAATTGTCAAACAAACCCTCTTTCTTAAAACCCTTGTTTTGTAGATTTGATAGTTTTGATGAGTTTTTGATGATGGCCATCAAAACCCACTTGGAGATTAATGAATATACCCTAGATCTCAAGTTTCATAAAAATTGGACTCCATTTGCCTTGGGATATAGCACTAGTCACTCTAGGTGGGGGTGCCCCTCTTGGGCGGGTGGTCATTTCTTTAGATCTATCACATGGGTATGCTTGAACCTGCCTCAAAATAATAGATCCAACCTTTAAGAACCCTGATCTAGTCATCTCATGCCCCGGTTTGTTCTTTTGGGTCCCCTTTTACCACTTTTGCATAAACCCTGAGTGGGTCCCTTTAGGATTTCCATTCGTGTGGCTAGATCTCTTTAGATCTATCAGTTGGGTAGGCTTGAACCCACTTTATCTCCATAGATCTATCCTCCAAGCGCTTGGATCTAGTCATTCCATGCCTCGATCTACTCTTTTGGGTCCACACTGCCCATTTATGCCAAAACCATAGGGTTTTCTTTCATTTGTCTAGATATCCCTAGATTTTCTTCCTTAATTCGCTTGTGGTACAATCTCATCCAAGTTGGGTCATTTTCCATCTTTACTAAGCCTCGCGTACTTGGCCCTAATCTTCATACCACTCTAATTTGATAGATCTAGTCTTACCTACTCTTTACCTCTCCTTTCTCATACATTGTCAAACCTAGGAGTGTCTTCAGTAGGTTCACTAGCCTCATAGGCTAGTAGGGTCTCCCCCTTGGTCATTCTCTGGATTGATCTAAAGTGATAAGAGCCCGTTCGGTGTGACAACTACCCTTGTATCTGTAGTGGACGAGGCCCTTGCAGTGTCATCGGTTAGCTACCTTAACTCTACCATCTCAGATGAGATACCTTTAGTGGGTAGCTACACATTGTGTGATAGTAGGTCCTTGGGGGGAGAGGGTTATTTTTTTAGACCATGACAAGTGTTATCCAACATTTTTTGAGTGGTGGTCATGGTCGGACCCTCTGGTCCTTTTAGGAGTACTATGGCTTAATGGTAATGTTGACTTCCCTTTGTTGGGGTTTTTAACCCTGGGGTTAGTGTTCGGGGCTCCCAAGGGTGGGTCACTGGGTCACATGACCCCTCCCACTTATTTCTACTTTGGTGACATTTCTTCTAGCTATGAGGCTCTTGCCTCTCTTCCAGGTCCATCTTAGGCACCCTCTTGGTCCCTTTGTAGCCTAGCGCTCTCTCTCCTTGGGCCTCTTCCAGAGATGGCGCCGTCATCCTCACCAAGTCGTATTGCTTGTTTAGGGGGGGCGTTGAGGGATTATCAGCACTGTTGGGGTTAGATGGGGCATGACACCCCCCTTGCTTACTCCAACCTTTAGTTTAGAGTAATTTGCTCAGTTTTAGCTATTTTAGTCATTTTTTGGTAAACTCTGGGGAAAATACCCAAAGTTACCCACAAATTTGATTATTTTATATTATCAATGTTATAATTTTTAAGTTGACATGTTATAATTTCATATTGACATTTTAAAGGCATGGTGGCTTAGTTTTATTTGTAAAAAGTGAGTGGAGAACATATAAATAGATCTCCTCACTTTATTTTGAAAACACAACTTATGGGACAAAACTCAATATGTTACTTTTTTACTCGAGATAGTCTTATGAAGTGATGCGCACCTCTTGGAGGGAATGTCTTCTTGCTCTTTGGATGATATATTTTGCTTTGCTAATGCTTTGTGGATGCTAGAATGGTTGAAATAACTTGTGCTCAAGTAAGTCTTTTACATTTCTAGTCTTGCTTGGTGAATGAAAAGTAAGTTTTGCATCTTGAATAATTGAATGGTGGCCCTAGGGATGCATTCTCTTTGAATTCGGATTTTATCTGCCTTTTTATCCCCTTAGCATAGCAAAATCCCTCCTAAGAGAAAGTTTTTGTGAAGTTTAGCCTTGGATCTCCAACTTTGCCCTAGTTTAGGCTCTTGAAACTAGCCCTAGAGGTTGTTCCAAGAAGACCTAATCTAGTTGACAAGGAGAAATACCTCCAAGAGGAAGGATTGTCACCTTCCTCTAAGGCTAGGGTTTAAGGGTAATATCCATTAAAACCCTAAGTTTGTCTATCTTTTCTACTTATTTTCTACTTAAAAACCCTAGTTGTACATTTGTAAATATTATTCTTAGGTCACCTTCCTCTAAGGCTAAGGTTTAAGGGTAATCTCCATTAAAACCCTAAGTATGTCTATCTTTTCTACTTTAAAACCCTAGTTGTACATTTGTAAATATTATTCTTAGGTTTGTTTTGAATATACAAGTGTAAATATTGCATTCATGGTGAATTAGGACGTTAATTTAGGTTTGCAATTTTATGTTAAAAACCCTAAAAAATAAAAATTACTTTTTTTTTCAAATTTTTGTCTTTCCTAAAATTTCAGCCCTCCTTCCTATAAATTCGGCCTAGCCTTTTAAGCCCTAGAAACCCTAAAACGAAATTCCTAAAGGCCTAAAAAACCTTAAAAACTGAAAACTTACAAAAATACCAAAAATTACCCTAAAATCTAGCCCTAAGGCAGTCCTGACTCCTAATCCCCTTCTCTTAGTCATCGAATCTGGGGTCATGAGGCTCATATATGACATAGAACTGGTCAATTTGGTCACTCTAGATCTGCTGAAAGTGAGATATCATCAATTGTTGGCTCATAATCTGTTGATCTCATATTAAAGGACTAGCTCAAAGAACTGGTCAGGAACAAAAGTAGTCCAACTACTATATATGTGACAACATCTGGCTCCAACTGGGACAGGTTCTCTAAGGGAGAGAGCGCATGAGAACCTCAGACATCTCTAGTACGCAGCAACAATCATCCATCAACGAACTATGCACCTGATTAACTGCTCCATCTTTACTAAAAACCTAGTCCTGCGCATCATGGAAACAACACTACCCAGCAGTACATGTGGGATAAAATGAATGCAAAAAATAACATACTGAAAAGTAAATGCATGGATGTAAAATGCGAAAAGTAAATTCCGAAAATAAAACATCTATCTAAGAACTGTCAAGCAGTTTTGGGAAGACTCAATCTAAAGAGGGGCCAAACTCAATGGCCTATAAGACTCAGATAGAAGAGAAAACCTCAAAGACCCAAGACCATGCAACACTGAAGACTCAATCCTACTGCTCGAAAGAGCTTATTCAACTACCTACCTACCCTACTCTAATTGATTAGACAATTGCTAAGTAAAATCATAGATCCAATGTAACCATTCGTTGAACGGATCAATTTGTCTTTCTTTACAGTTAATGATACAACAAGTCAAAGATGGCTTGGAAGGAATATGAATGAAAATTGAGTCCATTCTAACTTGTTGTTTGAAGATCAGAGAAAAATAAGGATAAGGAGAAATGAAATCATGCCAGGGATGAGACTGACTATTGCAAACCTCTTCCATCCAAAGACTGATAGGATCATAGAAATTATGCAAGTTTAAATTTGATGAAAGAAAATAATATGACACATGATTCATCCCTCCTAAGTTATCATTGTTTCTCTCGTCTTTATGGATAACACACTCAATCATATTCAAATTATGATCAATGGTGAAACAAGATGGGGACAAATTAGAGATTAATAAACCATAAATTGTCATTAATCCCATCTGTTGTTTAAAGATTGAGAAAATACGGAATTGATCTTTATAGTTCTTTTCAATCACCCAATCAAAGGAATTAGAAAACTTGAAGATGTTATGCACTAAGGATGACTGAAAAAGGAGATGACACGTTTCACCATAGACCACTTGGTAGTCTTGAGACTCCTTACCGAAAGTTTTATAAGTTAAAACTTGATTGGAACATGAAACCATACAAAAAGACTTCAAAAGCTAGGATGGGAGGATGGATTGAAAAATAAAAACTTGAATTGCATCACTTAAAGGTGTTAACACCAATCTTGTACGAGATATGGGACATTTGTCAAGGAAATTAGCAATATTAACACTAACCTCCAAAGAACTAGACTCATTATGATTAATCTCATCAACCAAATCATTCTTTGAAGGCTCTTTAAGACTATTTGGACATAAATTCCATCTCGAAAGATGTGACAAAGGATGCTCTAGGCCAAGTTCGCTCACAACTATATGATCATCATGTGGTTGTTCTTCCTTACATTGTTCATTACACTCAATTGTGGATAATTGATCATCATCATTCATTTGATAAGGAAAAATATCTATATGTTCATTTCTAACTTCCTTATCATCCTCACAAATTTGGTCTTCAATCACATTATGACCACAAGATTGCTTTTCAGCAGAAGTTTGATTGATTTCAACCTTTTCTTCTTCTGCAGAGATATAACAAAGTCTGAATCCAGATTTGGATGGCTTGAATACTGACTCAAATTATCGTCAATTAAGCAATGACTACGGAGTTTCTCTTCTAAAGGCTTTTTAATGGACTCACAAATGGAAGGTTCAACTATAGATGTTTCTTGATAGTGATCATTAGGCTCCCTTTTGTGAATTGAATCTAGAATTTTCTCTGTGACTGCTTCAGGTAATAATAACAGAGTATCTTGTATGATTTGATTGATATCCTTTTTAGTTTCAGCATGCGGTTTTGAAACATTATTCTCAAAGTACTCTGTAACGTTCCTATGGATTGCAGGCACGCTCATAATTTGTAACATTTCAGGAGAGGAGTGATCTAGTTGAGAAATCAAATTTTCAATATATTGATTATCAACGACACAATCATTGCTAGATTGACACTCTAACGAATTGTAAGTGTTCCTACCCCACTTATCTATTAACAACTTTGTGAACATGTCATACCCAGTGATGGATCTTGGTGCTAAATTATCAAACCATAGTCGAACATCCCCTCACAAGGATGCTCTTAAGGCTCACATATAAACATCTTCATTGTCTGCACCTCTAATTTCCATGTAATCCCAGAGAGTATCCAAATGACTTTCAATAGATACATCTTTATTTCCACTAATCTAGGGAAACCCCCTAATGTAATCGTTTGGCATAGGATGAGGTGCCCCAGCTATTTTAGAAAAGTCAAAAGGAGACGATTTGTTTTGTTTTTTTAACATCTCTAGTTACTTGGCTAGAAGGCTTTGACTGGGACTGACGTCTAGGTTCATGTTGACTTACAAATTTATTAGGGGTAGTCATGACAAAACTTGTATTACACTGATGAAGAGGATTACAAGTATTGTAGAAATCTTGACATTTAGGCTCATGCCTATTTTATTCATATGCATCCTCATACTGAAATTGTGAATTACGTTTGTTCTTTTTAAGCTTATTTACACGTTCAGACAATTCATTTACAACTTGTGAAAATTCAAGGAGAACGTCTGGGTTCATTTCTATTGATAACTTTAAGATTCCCCAGTGGAGTCTCTATATGGGTTCAACTAGTGAAGTTGTGTTGTGGTCATCGAAAGATATGTCGTTGGGGAAGTATGATGCAAGAGAGAGAAACAAGTGAATGCATAATTAGGCAAAGGGGAAATCATTCACTTAACTTAATCTGGATGCAATGATTCCGAATATAAGAGTGAATATTACTTGCAGACACCAGAGGTAGGCCTCTACCTCCCCGGTAACAGCGCCAAAAGATGTTATCACACAAAGTGTAGCTACCCACTAAAGGTATCCCATCCGGGATGATAGAGGTGAGGTAGCTAACCGGTGACACCGTAAGGGCCTCATCCACTATGGATAAAGGGTAGTTGTCACACTGGACATGCTTTTGCCACTTTAGATCAATTCGGAGAATGACCAAGGGAGAGACCCTACTAGCCCAAGATGCTAACAAACCTACTCAAGACACTCCTAGGGGTTGGAAATGTACAAGAAAGAAGAGATAATGAGTGGGTAAGACTAGATCAATCAATTTGGAGTGGTATGGAGATTAGGGCCAAGTTGGGGAGGCTTAGCAAAGATAGGAAATAACCCAACTTGGATGACATTGTACCACAAATGAGTCAAGGAAGTAGATTTAGGGAGATCTAGCCAAATGAAATGAAACCCTAAGCAAACCCACCTAGTTTTTGCATAAGTGGATAAAGTTGGACCCAAAAGAGTAGATCAGGGCATGATATGACTAGATTGAGGTGCTTGAAGGTTGGATCTATGATTTTGAGGCAGGTCCAAGCATACCCATCTGACAAATCTAAAGAAAAGGCCACCCACCTAAGAGGGGCGCCCCCACCTAGAGTGACTAGTGCTAGATCCTAGGGAAAACAGAGTCTGATTTTTATGAAACTTGAGATCTAGGGTTTATTCATTAATCTCCAAGCGGGTTTTGATGGTAGTCATAAAAAAACTCACCGGATCTATCAGATCTAAGAAACTGGGGTTTTAAGAAAAGAGGGCCTGGTTGTGACAATCAGATCAAAGCCTAGAAAAATAAAAAATATATGCAGACGTACCTGGAAATAATTGCTACCAAGCTTGCATGATGATGATCTTGCCTTTCCGATCAATTACGAGTGTTTTCTACCTCTCTCCAAGTGAAATCACTACGTCCTCCCAGATGCTAAGCGCTCCCCCCTCTTGCAAAAGAGATCTGCTATGAGAATCGATTTACTGAAGAATGGATGAAATGACGAAGAAAGTTGAATCAAAGACCATCAAGGTGGCCATAGGATACAATAAAGATACTCCCTGAACCAATGACGATTTGACAGGACGATATGGAGCTCAGTCACAATAGAGCCCCAACTAAAACGCTTCCTTCACCAAATAGATGCCAACGTGCAAAAATATTAGAAATGCATAGATCCACAAGAATGTTAGAGAGAACAAGACTTTGCAATCTCCATACAAGGCATTCGACGAAGCTTCCAAGAATTTCTGCAAAATATTTTATTAATCCAAGAGTTTTGAGAGCGAAAAGTCCCCTTTACAAATGCGAGAGCATCTCAATATATAGATCTCTCAAGTACATAATGTTGATGAAATTGTCATTGATGCCAAAATGGACTTGCAGTTGCCCCACAGGATGTCATTGATGCCACCAAGTTCCACTTACAGTGCCTTGATCCCTTACAGAGTGGGTTTGTGCCTTGAAGCACCTTGTACCCAGTTGACAAGGTCCTTGTACCCACAAGGCTGGATCTTGATGCCACCACCTTACTGAAGATGTTGAAGACTCTGTTGATGACGTTGAATACCTTGGAGATGGTCCTGAAGCCTTGATGGACGTTGGAGAAACCCTAGATGGGTTAGAGAAGCATTAATGACCCATTTTGTGGTCATTCATGCTCTGATGGTGTCATGGTACCCCAGGAGAAACCAAGCTACCCCACAGGTGATATCATGCTAGATCATGTGGTTGAGACGGTTAAAGAAGACCATGAAGCCCCTTGCTTGATGAAGAAGCTCATGAAACCCCTTGGCATGTCAAAGAAGCCTTTGGAACAACAAATGGGCCAAATGACCCATTCTGTGGTCATTTGTGGCTTGCATGGTTATTGATGGTTTGATGGGGTCTTGAACCCACACATACAATGGCTCTTGAACAATGATGTGGTTGATCTATTGATGAAGACTTGGTGGAGCCCATGGTGAAGAAGTCATTACCCTTGGCCATGAGATTATGATGCTTGAAACTCTTAAAGATGTTGGAACCCTTGATGAAGAACATGAACCCTTTGCACATATTATTGATAAAAAGAGATGAGCTCTTGTAGAAGGTCTTGAAACCCCAACGTGGCACAAAGGAATCTTGTAGATACAATTAATGATGAAGTCGACTCACCTTAAGAGAGAATTGTTTTTAAATTAAAATTAATTTTTTATTTAACCCCAAGCAAGTCGGCTTCATAAAATTATTTTTTAATTAAAAGGTTAATTGAGATATGTCGGCTCAAAATAGAAGGGAAAATGTGTATAAATACTCTATCAACGTCCTCATTTATGATTGAAAAAATTCGTATTTGCTCTGAGATTCTCGGATTTTTCTGAGGTCTGCTATTGAGACATTTTTTTGGGCTGCAACAGACATGAAGAATTCGGTGGCTGTGGATTGATTTGCTTTGAGAATTCGGGCATGCATCTTCTGTGAAATTTCGGAGGTCTGACAACCGCAGTTCTGATGACTGAGGTAAAATTCGGGTAGGAGGAGCAGACTGGATTTTCGGGTCTCTGAGGCAGCTGCAGAAGGAGCAGACCCGATTTTAGAGACCAATTTATTTTGTATACATCACCAGATCTGAGATTTTCCACAGACTTATATTATTGGGGTGAATTCAAGTGAGCTCTAAAGAATTTCGGGTTAATTGTAGCAGCTACAGGAAATGTGAGTCGTGAATGAATTTTGTGGAGTTTTAGAGCAGCCACAGATTTTTGGTTGCATGTTATGTTTTTGGCTGAGTAAAGATGATGAAGACTAATGGAGCTGCAGTCTTCATGAAACTTTCTTTCTCTATTTCAGAACCGGTGAGAACTTGAAGTTCTTCTTATTCTTTGAAATTTGTGGATAAAAAAAAATCGTTGGAGTTTTGGAGCTCTGATCCTTGGGTATGAAAGGGAGTAGAGGGAAGCCGCAGATCTAACTTTCAGACGGAGCTGGACAATTACATAGTCATTTTCAGAATGTGTTAAACCTGATTTATTTGACTTAGGGTGGCCGTAAGCTGATGTTTATTTACTGTTGGTGAAGTTCCCAATAAGCTGGGCATTTTTCTTTTCTTTATCTTAATCAATTATATTCTCTATCACCTTGTACGTGGGATCTAGTTGACTGTGCAACCTTGAGAAGAGTCATTGCTTATCAAATGAGGTCAGGAGAATGCTTATCTCTATTCTTGCTTGTAATCACCATCTAAGGGGAATTTGGGTCATTCTCTGCGTTTTTGGAGTGTTACCATAGAGGGAGAAGTTAGAACCTGTCTTCTATGAGAAGGGTGCACCCATACCATTGAAGAGAGTACATCACATATATAATAACTCTGCTTTAATCCAATTCGTGGGAATGGAAAGGTCTTTACAGTCCCGAAAAGACCAATGTTCATTACTAAGCATACCACAGGTATCCTAAGAATTGTTTCTATTGTTTTCAATATTTTGGCAAGTCTGGTCTGCCCCCTCATCTACAGGCAGTCTGGAGGAATAACATACAGCTGCTACAAGTCACCATTTATCAGTGACTGCTTGATGACATGTTCAGTTTGACACCTACTGCAGTATGGCAGTAATATCTACAGCAGATGAAAACATGATGCCGGTGGCTTGGCAAAACTTGGTGACAGCTGTGACACGATCTTGATGAACAGACTTAAAAAATGATCTGACAGAATTGATGAGGTTGACATAAGCACATATATTTATGAGCAAAGGACAAATCATGATGATTGAGAAGTGACATGATTATGCAGTGGATAAGCAGATTGTGACAGGCAGTTGTTTTGATGGATATAAACATACTTTTGACATGTGTAGACAACTGAAGACATGAACAACATAATTAACATGATTGACTGTCCAACAGTTGAAGACAAAGACATCTACAGAAGAATAATTGGACTGAGATGAATGATGACAGCTTAAGAAGACCTTCATAAGTTGACTGAAGATAAGAAGAGAGGGATAAGGCTGCTACAACCTTGGTGAAGAATGCAATACCTTATTATGATGCAAGCCATGATGATCAGATGACTGAGATTAAAACAATAGGCTCTAAATGAGTGACTTGTCCTTGAAGACATAAACATGATGATGAAGATAATGTACTATGAGTATTATATGAGATGATTAACACTACAGGCTGCCATTTATTCCTGGTTGTCTATCAGTCATTCCCAGCCCTATAAAAGGTCTATATTTGCTTGGGAATAAAGTACACCAGTCTCGAATTGACCTTATAGCAGTTATAGCATCTCTATGTGACAGCTTGACATTGACTTGACAAGATAGTGATAGCCATTCATATGACAGTGACAGCAGTCTGATATGATATGACAAATGATAGTGACAGGTTGATGACAAGCAACTAGTAAAGAAGAAAATGATGATGATGACAAGTTTGATTGTTGTTTGACAGTCTGGTTTGTGAAGACCTTTATGTTTGGTTGATTGAGTTGACTGTGTTATGGGCATACCCTTGTGCTTGACATGAACCTTGAGCAGACCTTGATGACTTGGCAGTATTAAAGAGCAAGTGTTGATGAACATAGAAGATTGAGAAGTGTGTTGCAGCAGTGTTGATAAGAGTGATGAGCAGATGATCAACAGTATTGACCAGCAGTAGAACAGATTGAAGAGACAAATGATGTTGATGTGACAGTGAGCTTTAACTGCAAATGCAAGCTTGACTTGCATTTAAGGTTAGGATACCTCAAACCCTTCTTAGCAGGGTCTAAGAAAACCAGGCAAGGTCCTGGATGCATAGTAGGTGCTCTTTGTATCAGTAGGTGCTGATTTTACCTAATAGTTGTAGCCGGACCAAAACTAATACAAAAATATTACAAAATTATATGGTGTTGTGTTCTTCTGTGTTATGGTTCTTGATGATTCAAATGCTTATGATATGTGGATGATGAAGTGAAAGATGTTTATGAAATGATTATGAGATTGGTAGAATAATGGAACTAGGAATTGATAGTTAATTGTGACAAGTTAAGAAAAGTTGTAAAATTGGTGTCACACTGATTCACCCCCCCTCTCAATGTCTAACGCATAATACCTAGATCCAAAAAGATTAAGGGTCAAGATCGCAAGATAAAATCATCCTAATCTATGACTAAGATTAGCTGGATACATCTCACATGGATCAACTAAAAAATATAAGGGGGCGCATCATTAGAAATGCCCAATGAGGGGTGCACCACATAAAATATGACTAATGACCACAAAGTAGCGCGCATGGTGGGGCCAGGAGGTTATGTTATCCTTCACTAGCATGGCCCCATGGCACAATAACAATGTGTGGTGGCAAATAATATAAATGAGTGATGAAAATCACTGGGGGATCTCCCTCAAAATACATCAAAATACCCTCAAAATGCATAAACCAAGGATTTGTGGACCCCGAATGAAGTGAAGCTGATGTCGGATGATGAATGTGACCCAAACATTGTGCCTTAGACCAATTCCATGCCAATCCTTTGACTCAATTTCCCAAATCGATTTTCTCATTATCCATTTTTATTATTAAAATGCTGCCTTGGGAACATAAAATAACCCATATCTCATTGGGGACGAAAACCTAACGTCAAATGACTACAAAGATGGATTTGGGACCATGGTTGTATGGTTCAAACGACTGGTTGCACCCTAAGAATCCCTTTAGCACCCTAGGATAACTTAATATTTTCCTCATTATGTTTTATTTTCATTTTTCCCAGGCAAATCTGTTGCAAGAAGGCCAAGAGACCCATATTTGTCCTGTAATTTCCTAAAACTGAAAAACCAGCTCCACCAATGGACTCAAAATGTCCAAATCAACTAGGAATGAGTACTCATACACCATATGTCCATCACAAAGGTACATCATAGGCCCCATCAATATCAAAACAATAATAATAATAAAGCCTGTAAATGCTGATAATCATGAAAATAGTACAAGCCATCATAAAAAATCACCATCTGAAGTATGAATATGTCTAATGGACACTTGTAGACCATAAATAATCATCAACCATCAACATCCGTCTATAACTCATTTTGGATCCTGCTCATGGCCTAGCCAAAGCTGGGTTGACCAAGTCAAAACTGATCGAATGATGACCGAAGCGCTAAACTTTGATTCTGCAAAGTACAAATGGACATGCATGCTCAATTATCTAAGCTAGCAGTGACACTCTAGTACGATTAGATTTTGTTGGCAAGTATAAGCACAATACATATATAGTAATCCAAATCACAATGATTAGTTGCTTCAAAACAAGAACCTCCAGTGTATACTCATTAACATATTTAGCCCTTTTAATGGTCAAGGGTGAAGGGATCATAACAACAGGTAAGGCCAAGGGATGACTTGATAACTCAACACTGTAAGCATCTGGGCTAAAGGACAAGGGGATCCACACAACACATAAGTTGGACTAGGTGAACAATAGGGCATGGCGATATCTCACAAATGGGTGGAATGATGAGAAGGTTCCACTAGAATCTAGACAAGCAACCTTTTTAAGACTTCAATTGCTCAGCATTTGTTTCACTAGTTGACCTCTAAAGGCCAGGGGCCCTGGTAAGCCTTCTGGGCTTCCAGATAATGACAAAGACATGACCTTCTTAGGCCAGTCTCTCCCTGCTGCCTTGTGGGGGTAGATGAGCCGTACATTATACAAAGGATGAGTGCTCATCCTCTAGAGATCAACTTTATTTTTCATTTATAACTTGCCAGCCTCCAAGAGCAGGTGCCCTGGAAAGCTTTCTGGGCTTCCAGAAAATGACTAAGGCTCAATCTTCTTGGGCTTGCCTCCATGATACCCTGTGGGGATACATGAAACTTACACCATACAATGGATGAGTCCTCATCTCTTGGCCACTGGCTAGTTTTATTTTTCATTTCCAGTAATGTCTAAAGACACTTTTATTTTGCTGCTAGGGCATCCATTTAGAATAACTTTAAGCTTTGATGCCTTAGCATTTAAATACACTTTCTTTGATAGGACTACTTGTTTTCAAGACCTAGAGGTAGGCATTCCCTGTGACAAAAATCACATAAACCAACAACAAGACAGTTTTATACATGGAGGCCTATTCCGTCATAGAGGTGAAGGTGGGGAAAATCCCAGATGTCACTAGTCAAATTACAAGTCATGATAATCAATGAAAATGGGAAGGCAACAGATGAATGGAGACAATGAAGGTGATGCCAAAACTAGCAAGCTATGTCTCTGAGGGGAAAAGACTAAATCCATACTAGGAGTAGGACAAGGTCAATGAGTATACAAAGGAATTTCCTGGTCAAAACCATTGGATGATTTATACTGGATCATTTATACTTTAGATTTCAAGTAAACCATTATAAAATATTGCTAACATATAATCCATATCAACTGAGTCTCACTGCTAAAATAGGTAACAGAGCAACATCAAAGTCCATAAGCACAAACCATAATATCACCCGGGTCATATACCTGCATTGGATCTGAAATCAAGTCTGAAAATCCGTGGGACAATTGTTGCTAGTACACATAAGCACTATATCAATCTCTGGTCTGGGTCATACAAATGGATAACTCAGTCATCGAATCTTGGGTCATGAGGCTCAGTCATGACATAGAACTAGTCAATCTGGTCACTCTGGATTTGCTGAAAGTGAGATATCATAAACTGTTGGCTCATCATCTGCTAATCTCATAGTAAAGGACTTACTCAAAGAATTGCTCAGTACTGCTCATGAACAAAACTAGCCCAGCTACTATATATGTGACAACAGTTACTAGAGTTGTTGAAGAGCCAACTACAACACAAGGAAGAGCAACATTCAAGAAGAAGGAAGCCAAGGAAAAGCGGGTTATCTCTGACTTAGTTAAAGATAACCTTATGGCTGTGTTAACTCCGTGAAGGAGAACCCTAAGAATGTTTCGATACTCTTGCTAACCTCTATGAGCTCCTACTCAGAGAAGAGCCTTGAAGAAGCAACTCAAATCACTTAGGATGGAGAAAGACGAGGTTGTTGCAACTTTATTTTCGAGGATCGCTTAGATAATAGTTCAACTCCTGGCCATTGGAGATAAGGTAGAAGATGATGATCTTGTGCAAACAATGTTCGATGGCCTTCCTACAACTTGGGAGACATTCTTGGCATCAGTAAATGGAAGAGGGATTCAGCCCAACTTTGAAAGGTTGTGGCATGATTGTTTACATGAAGAAAGCAGGATCCAAAGCAGATTTCTGGCCCCGCCAGAAAATAATCAAGCTCTAGTGTTCAAAACAAAGAAAGGAAAGCATCCCTCACCACACAAGGACCACAGTAAAGAACCTCGAGGTAAGTATTCTTTTAAATCAAGGGTTAAGTGTTATAATTGTGGTAAGCATGGTCATTATGCATGTGAGTGTAGAAAATCATCTAACAAAAATTGGTATAGAAGGAAACATCATGTTTCAGTTGCTACAGAAGAAGAACAACCTCAACAAACTAGGTCAAGGGTTGAGACCAATAATCTAGATCAAGGAAAAGAATATTACTTGACTTCCGCACTTTCAAGTCCCATCTCCAACCAATTAGATTCCTGGTGAATAGATAGTGAAGCCGCCAAGCATATGACTGGATTCAAGAAGACCTTGGCAACTATTAAGGCCAAGCGGTTTCACAAGAAAGTGGAACTTGGAGATGGAAGTATTTTTGACATTAAAGGGGTTGGTTCAACCAACATACAACTTGATTCAGGTACATTGGTTAATGTTGAGGAAATTTTATATGTTCCTGGTCTAAAGAAGAATGTTATTTCAGTGACAGTTTTAAAAGACAAGGAGTACTCTATAACTTTCTCAAAAGGAAAAGTTTTGGTATGGTCTAAAGGTAGAAGTATAAGCTCGGCCATTGTGATTGGAGTTTGTGAAGGTGACCTCTATAAGGTCCTAGGACATGTTGTTAAAACTCTATACCCCAGTCAAGATTCAGAGACTAAGAAGGAGCAATTTGTACTCTCTAGTCCCCAACCAAGTGGGGTTGCAGAAAATGAAAGAGTGATCTTCCATCAGTCCTCTAGTGACTCAGAGATGGAAGCTGATAAGAATTCTTGCTTAGAGAAGCAGATGGAGTAGGCCAAGAATCCCACATCTGATGTCACTGAGAAGCCTATTGAAAAGCTTCAAGGTTGCTCCAGTGAGAGCCATGTCACTGATTTAGTTTACTCCCATTATGAGGAGTCAGCCCTACAACAGATTTGGAAAAATGATATGTGGAAAGTAATTCTCAGCCATCAAGGGAAGTTAACTATAACTTCCAAGAGGATATATGAGATCATGCTTCGTGCTAAGATGGAGAGATGTCTGAAGTTCTCAAGAAACCCTGTATTTGACGACAGGATGAAAGACATCGAGATGAGTTATCACCACGTAAGGGTGCAGTATGTTATCGATGTGCTGAGAATGTCCCTCTTGTTGAGAGGGAGTGTTAAAATTAGTGCAACTGCGAGACCCATTCTTAGAGAATGGTACCCTAGTCAGTTGACTAGGATAGAGTAAGACCCTAGACGGTACCCTAGGCCGCCCAGTAGTCTCCTGGGGTTCTTGGTTTAGGACTAAAAAGGTTGATGCCATGGCAAATCCCCTAGCATGTGGCTAGGGCCGTTATATGCCTCTAGGGTATTCTGGTCGGGGACCAGGGACACGATGTCCAAGTAGAGCCTGCAGGTAGAGGCAAAGATATATTCTGGCGCGTCGGCCTGGCAACAACCTCTCTCTCGAGAGGCCAATGTCACCACACCTTCTCTCTCCTCGCTTCAAGCTGGCTCTTCTCCAGCTCTAGGGGGGTTTCCCTAAGTTCAGATATCTAAGGCAGGTGTAGCTAAGGGCAGGGTGATCTGAAGAGGCTGCCTTAGAGAAACTTGGGTAGCAGAAAGGAAAATAAGTCGGATTGATGGGCAGGAAGGGAAGGGAGGATCAGTCCTCGAGGGAAAGGCCAATGCCAGTATCAGAAGGGTGAATGGAGTCAGAAGGGGACTCAGAAAGGCTTTGCATTTTGTAGAAGGGAGATCAGGCTAGTTCGCTCCATAATCAGAGGCCAGGAGAATGGTAGTATAACTGACTACTTTCCATTACTCCTTTGGGAATGTTTCGTGGCACAAGTATGGGTTTACATGTGTTGCTATATCGCTTAGACTGGCGGGATAAGGGCGAGGGTTAAAGATGGATCGGTCCAGCAATTGACCCTTCGGACCTTACCTGATAAATTGTCCTCTGCTCGCTGTGCTTGCTTCCCTAAGTCCGCACCGACAGATGAATGATAAGTCCGCCATACAAGATAAGTCTGCCCATGATACCCAATAGAGAGTGCACCATCACAACATACCCGACTGATAGAGTTTATCCATTGATACAACGAACAAGATTTCTTAGGTTTCCATGTTCC
>LPNX010858103.1:2180-67101 GCA_001517045.1 Pseudotsuga menziesii
GTAAACAAGGGACATAAATGGCTGTACGGCTGCAAGTGGGACAGGTGGCTGTGCAGGTGCAGGAAAAACGGAGGCAAAGTGGCTGGGTTTCGGCGCGGAAACAATGGCAAAAAAATAGTTCGCGGACCGCGGGTATGGGGCGGACTCGCGCGGTCGGACCGCGGGTTTAAAGGCAATAGTCGCGCGCAGATCGCGGGTTTAGAGGAAACAGGCGCGGTCTAGGTCGCGGGATTCGGGCTGACAGCAGCGGTCGGAGTGCGCCTGTGTAATGAACAGGCGCGGTCGGATCGCGACTGTGGGTTGGAAAAACGCGGTCGGGGCGCAACAGGAAAAGTTCAAAAACGCGTCCAAGACGCAGGACAATGGCTGACAGCGGTGAGTTGGTCGCAGGTTAAGGCCTGAAATGTGCGGTCGGGCCGCGATTGCGGAAGGAAAAAACGTGGTTTCCGGCGGCCGAAAATGACAGCCGAAAGTACAGTACGTAAAAATAAAATAAAAAAGACAGCGGAGTCGCCAAAACTGTAGCTAGGGTTTTCACCCTAGCTTGTGCTGATGAGCACCTACTAAGGAATCTCGAATCCTTAGTAGCAGTTCAATGATGTATATGAATTAAACAAAGAAAAACTGAAACAAAAGCTAATCTAAATACGTTCTTCAAGCTAAAGCAGTAAAAAGTAAATAACATGAAACAGAAACAGTAAAGAAATGTATAATGGTGATTTTTATTGATATTACCTCCAATGAGGAGGTTGGTGGAGTCCGTTGCGCTGGTCCAATGTCGGTGGCTTCGAGCTCCAAGCTGCTTCTTTTCCTTCTTCGGTGGTGGAAATGGGCCAAAAAGAGTTCTCAATGGTGAAAGTAGCTTGATGGTAAGCTAGGGTTTCGAGAATAATTTCGGCAGAGGCAGGATGCTTATGACAATCCATGTGAAATGAGGCATCTCCACCACTTATTTATAGTTTTTTAGTGGTGGAGTGCTTGCCCATGGTTTTGGAAACCATGTGGTTTAGGGCAGCTTGTTTAGGGTTTTTTCCTCCTTTTCCTCATTATTTTATATTTTTTCTTCCCTTTTTTGGGGATTTTTGCTATTTTTTGAGGAATTTTGGATATTTTTTGGAGGAAAAAGGGATTTTTTGGCCTTTTGGAGGCATTTTAGGCCTTTTGGAGGCTTTTTATATGGTTTTATGGCCTTTTGGAGGCTTTTTAGTGGGATTTTTAGGGAAATATGGTAGGCAAATGGACAAATGAGTCATGTAGTGGGGTAGATGAGGTAGTTAACCATTTTTGGGTGTTAACACCTATGGTGCTCTTCGAATTCCTTACATCAGGGCTCAGTCCGTTTGAGACTATTTCAACGCACCCTTACAGGGCCTGCCGCAAAGTGGTATATAGAGTTACCTAGGGGAGATTTTGCTTTGTTCGATGATTTTGTGATGACTTTTCTTAATCACTTCTAGCTACCAGTGTGTTATGACGTTGGTATTGAACTCTTGTCGACATTTCGGCAAGATAAAGCCACACATATCTCTGATCATATTCAAGAGTGGCATAGACAGAAGAGGTTAATTAAATCCTTTATACCGCTGGAGTTCCTCCTTGAGTGGTTCCTCAAGTCGTTATTGCCATATATAGTGAAGGATGTTTCCACATCCAGAGTGTAGAATGAGGAACAAGCGATTTTTAGGGCATAGTAACTGGACTTGATCTATGCTCAGTCTGGCTTGTTATATGAGATTATTCCCAATGCTCCTTGTTCTAGTTTCGATCCCAAAGTCAAAACTGGACCACATGTTGATGGCATTGTGGGTTGTGCAAGTGCGAAACCTATGGATTCGGTTGCGAAACAAGTTAGTCAATTGTTAATCAACCAATCTACTTCGGGACAAGCTACGACTTCATCTCAACCCACCCTAATGACGAGTGTACTTTCTATGTAATCATCAGACCAGAAGGGTAACCAGCAGCCCGGATGAAATAGAAAAAAGGGTAAAAATAATCGAAAGGGTTGGAATAAGAATGAGAATGATAAAAGTAATGACAAGAATGGCTGAAATGCTGGGGGGGACAAGCAAGCTAAACGTAAAGTTAAGTTTCCTTGCAATTTATGTAAGGACGATCACCTCACTTACTTGTGCCCTCGTATTGAAGAAGCTTCAAGATTCTTGGCACAAGGCCCAGCTGTGCTAACTAACCCTTTACCGCATAATCAAAATATGAACTCAAAGTCCCATGACCAGTCTGGTGATGATCATGATCCACTAGAGGGTAGTGGTCATGGGTGTATTAACATGGTCCGTGCTGCGAAAGTTGTGACCCGTGCGAAATATTATGGTTCGTCACAACCTAGCCCAGGAAAAGAGCCTGATCCACCATGGTCTCCTTTGCATATTGAGAAACCTATGGATAAACCTGAGACTACACGTCACATTCCTAAGGGAGTCCTTAAGCATTCAAGGCATAATCCAAATTCCTGAGCCGCCCAGAACTATTCAGTTATTGAGGATTTGGGCCACACTCCTTATGCGATGTCTACATTGGAAGTGCTTCAAAGTTATCTGTCACAAAGGAAGGCGTTGCTTTCTACCCTTGGGGTGAATGATGATGATTCTTCCTTAGTCATAAAATTTGAAACCGCAAGACTTCAGCCTCACTTGCCCTACTATATGTCTCTTTTGGTTCACGTAGAAGGTCTTAATATGACCATCAAGCGCACTGTGATTGATGAGGGCGCTGCTGCTTCTGTGATGTCTTTATCCTATTGGAAGGGTCTGGGTTCTCCTGAGCTATCTAAATCAGCAACCATGTTAACTATGTTTGATGGGGGGTCTTTTAGACCACAAGGCATCCTTCCTTCCCTTAAATTCCATTTGGTGGGGGAGACTGTTGCGATAGAGGTGGAGGTGGTTGATGCGCCCCTTGACTACAATCTCTTGCTGGGTAGGAACTGGATGTATAGTATGCAAGCCGTTTCTTCTTCCTTGTTCCGCGTTGTATGCTTCCCACATAACGGGAAGATCATATGAATTGATCAAATGACATTCAAGAATCCATCTGTTACCACATCTTCGAGAGCTTCGATCCCGATCGTTGAGCACTCTCAGCCGACAACTGGGAATGTGGGTGTAGGCATGTATCCATCTCTCATCGGAAGCTTTAGTTATCCTGCAACGATCTTGATAATAGGATCTAGCTCCGATGAGGCTTCACATATAAGACATCGGTGTCTTTTTGTACGAGTCATATTGAAGATCCTTGGATTCTTCCTACGCGAAGTACTTCGAGTGAGCCCATCGTGATGGACGTACCGTTGCCTGCAGCTATGATATCTTATCAAGCTAATCTCAAGTGTGTTGCAGAGCCTAGTCCTTCCTCTTTAAGAATAGAGGAGGAGGACCCTTATGTGCTGCTAGCATGGGCAGTATAGTCTTCTCACGCACACAACTACCTTGATACGATTTTCTCTTCAGATGAAGCGATTATTGAGGCTATGTTGGGAGTTGAGCCACCATGGGAGGAACTCCATCATACATTGTATTCCTTCCAGAGCTTGACCATTTGGAGCGTGAGGATTTTAGGGAGGTTCTTAGTCAGAGAGTCGGTAGTCTTGTGGTTCCATTAAGCTCTCCTGGTCCGATGGCTGATGGAAACATGGCAAACATATCTTCAATGATTTCTATCAACATCTCTTGCAATCCTGGAACGATAGAGAATGTCTATATTGGGGTGGAATGTTCCCATGCTGAGATTCTTGAATACACCAAGCTATTTAAGGAGTTCTGTGATATTTTTGCTTGGTCTTATGACGAGATACCAGGTATTGACCCTTGTATTGTTGAGCACAAGATTAAGACTTACCCCAACGCTAAGCCTGTTCGACAACGTTTACGTGCGGTGAATCCTAGGAAAGCACCCGCGATTAAGGAAGAGATAGAGAAGCTGTTGAAAGTCGGTTTCATTTATCCCATTCCCTTGACGGAGTGGGTTTCAAACCCCGTTCTGCTGGATAGGAAGCAGGGAGCGATCTGAATATGTGCTTATTTCCGCATTTTGAATCGTGCATGTCCTAAGGACAATTTCCCCACACCATTTATTGATCAGATTTTGGATGAGTGTACGAGTAGCGAGGTGTTCTCCTTCATGGACGGATTTTCTGGATATAATTAGATACAGATTAAACCTGAGTACCAACACAAGACTGCATTTATTTGTCCTTGGGGAATGTTCACATATCGAAAAATGCCTTTTGGCCTTAAAAACGTCGGAGCTACATTTCAGTGGGCAATGACCTTGATCTTCCACAATCTCAAGTCAATTATCGAGGTATTTTTGGATGACCTTGCTGCTCATTCTCGCATGACAATGCATCATCCCTATCACTTGAGATTGGTATTTGAAAGATGCTGGCACTATTCGGTTAGATTAAATCGTCACAAGTGCATCTTTTGTGTGAAGTCAGGGCATTTGTTAGGATTCATCGTTCCTAAAGAGGGTATAAGAGTTGACCCTTTGAAGGTTGAGGCAATACTTCAGTTGTCTCCCCTGAAGAATATGCATCATCTTCAAGGTTTGCAAGGCATGGAAAACTTCTTACAAAGATTTGTTGTCAACTTTGCCAATTTGAATAGAGGCTTCATGCGTCTCTTGAAGAAGGACACCCCCTTTTATTGGGATGAGCGAGCCTAGGAGTCCTTCGATGCACTCAAGCGAGCCCTAGCGTCAGCCCTGGTGATTAGTCCCCCGGATTATAGCCGTGATTTTCTTTTATATGTGTCCATGTCATTAGAGACGATTGGTATGGTTTTGGTTCAGGAGGATGAGGAGCTCCAAGAGCATGTCATATATTACTTGAGCCAGAACCTTATTGACGCAGAGATTCGTTATTCTCATGTCGAGAAGCTTAATTTGGCTATCGTACATGTGGTTTAGCAGTTGAGACATTATTTTCTCCTTTGCCAGACCTTGGTCATAGCCCATGTCAATCCGTTTCAATTATTCCTCACCCGAAGGATGATTGGGAGAAAATATAATAAATGGATTGTCATTATGCAAGAATTCGATCTCGAGTTTGTTTCGGCAAAATCAAAGAAGTCTTTAATTTTTCAAGAGCTTATATCGAATTTCCCAAGCGAGGCTGAGGATTTGGTTTATGAAGATACGTTTGTTGATGAACACATCTTCTTAATCTCAATGTTAGAACCATGGTATGGGGATATCATAATATATTTACAAACACTGAAGACCCCTACTCACCTCTCGCGAGATGAACTTCGACGATTACATCACGTCTCTAAGAACTACCTCATAGTGGACAACACTTTGTACCGCCGTGGGGTAGATTCCATTTTACGACGTTGTTTAACTCATGAAGAGGCTGAGGTAGTGATGAATGATTGCCATGGAGGGGCCTGTGGTGGTCATTTATCTGGGCTTTATACAGCTCAAAATATTTTAAGGGAGGGTTATTTCTGGCCGTCGATCTTTAAGGACTATGTTGATGCGGTCAAGAGGTGCCACCCTTGCCAGGTGTTCACACGTAATATGCACTCGAAACCTGCCCCGTTACATCCCATTATCACCACCGGTCCCTTCACTAAGCGGGGGCTTGATTTATGGATTGCAACCCAGCTTCGGCTCGGGGGCACCATCATATTATTGGCTATTGATTACTTCATGAAATGGGTTGAGGCTATGCCTATAGTAAAATCTGACAGTGAGACAGCTGCTCACTTTGTGTTCAACCAAATTATTACTCGGTTCGGGATTCTGAAAGAGCTTGTCACTGACCATGGCTCACACTTTCAGAACCGTAGGACGGAAGAGTTGGCATCCAAGTTAGGGTTAAAGCAAGAGAATTCCTCTTCTTACTACCCTCAAGCGAATGGATAGGTAGAGGCAGTGAATAAGTCACTCAAATCCATTCTCCAACAAACCATCACATAGATCAAGAGCAACTGGAACATCATGTTATATCCTGCTTTGTGGGCATATCGAACCACTGTTAAGACTGCCACTAGTTTTTCTCCATATCATCTTGTACATGGAATGGAGTCGATATTGCCGGTTGAATGTGGAATTCCTTCGTTGAAGCTAGTTGTAGAACTCTTACTGAACACCTCCCCATTGAAGGAGTGTTTGGTTCACCTTGAGCAACTTAATGAGCAACGTCAGGATGCCTTGGTGGCTCTAGAAGTAAATAAATGTCGCGTAAAGGTCCAGTACGATAAGTCTATCCATCCAAGGAGGTTTAGTGAAGGATACTTAGTCCTTTTGTGGGATCAACTGAAAGAACCCTTGGGGGCGGGAAAATTTAATCCTATGTGGCGTGGTCCTTATGTGGTCAAGCACGTGTTAGAGAAGGGTGCGTATGAGTTAGTGGATTATGAAGGAACGGCCTTGGCGGAGCCTACAAATGGTCTCTATCTTAAGAAATACTATGCGTGATCTTCATCCAAGGCTGCTTAGTGTATGTATTGTACAACTTTGCATAGTTAGGTATTTTTCTTTTCGTGATCGGGTTTGTGATTAGTTTCTGTTTCTTTTGGTAGATGTCAATGGAATCTTCCACCTACATAGGATTCATGGATGGTGCAAGCCGTCACACTCAACACTCAGCTTCTGCTGCTTGGGTGATTTATACTCCTATGGGTCAGGTACTGTCTTCAGGAGGCATATGTCTATGGCCATCTTCCAACAATGTTGCTAAATACAGTGCCATTATCGAACTTCTACGGGATGCCATTTTACATGGTGTTATATCTCTTGAGGTACGTCTTGATTCGGAGTTAGTAGTGTCACAGCTTAATGGCTTGTACCATGTTAGAGATCCGACGTTATTGAGAAGATTCTTACGTGTGAGATTGTTAGAACGGCAATTTGACAATATAACATATATACATATTCCAAGAAATAATAATCAAGTTGCTGACTCATATGCTAACTATGTGTTAGATCGGCATTTGTTTCATTCACAATAAATTAATCACAAACATAATTTTTACACATGTAAATAAATAAATCGATCACCATAAAACTTTTTATATATACATCCAAAATGTGGTAGTACACAGTGTCATGATACAAAATTGGGGCTTTTGAACCACCATCATATAATACACAGTAGTACAAAATGTATACACTCCCAGGTCTCCAATCCTATGGAAGAGGAGGAGGAGGAGGGTTGTGATCATGGAAAGTCACTACGACTCTAGCTAGCCATCGAAATAAACACACCCATGCGCATGGTACAGCCCCACCTGCTGCTGCATAGCCTCAGATAAGTCCTCAACTTGCGCCATGGGAACTCTATGTGTCATTCTCACAAAATTGGTATGAATTCTCTGGAGCGTCCGCTCCGCATCCACACCCATGATGTCATCTCCTCTTCCCCTCCATCTATGATGAGGGAAGACCTGTGGCCACCATGGTCCCACATCTGCACACAAATGGTAGATGTCACTATGGATTATCACCCAAAAATATGTATTTTTGATTCCATATAATCAAGAAAATGCAAAAAAATTAAATAACTCAAAATTTAAAAAGAGAGGGTCGAGATTCGTTACCTATATCACCATATGTTTATCCTGGTGGTAATGGCATGTCTGGGTCCCCTCGAAAATCTATCCCTACATAGGGGTAGTCATTGATGGAAACTATCTATCATCGCCACCACGGAAAGAACTCAGCTGGATATGGGTTGGCCACCCTACCACCCCCCAGTCTGCGCATAGCATCTGCCCAACGCCATTGGGCCGGATCTCGAACCCTGTGAAGAGGAACGTCCACTCTGGGGCTCAATCCTAGAACACACTCGAAGAAAAACATGCTCAAAATACTGCTGAACCCAAATTTCCGCACTCTACTTGCCTTACACTCACTGAGCTGATGTTTCATGTTGCTCAGTAGTGTAGTGCTCCAGTCATAGATCATGGGTCTCATGCACTCCACTGCATAGAACATCAGAGGCTGTGTGCATAGAACATCAGAGGCCATGAGGCTTGGTGGAGTGATGCCAAGCCTTCTATCCTGCCCAATGTCAATAATATTTCCTTTAGGCCTAGCACCTGTATAGCATTGGTAGGGACTTGACTCCCCACCTTCTCTGTGTCTGGATAGAAGTACACTGTAATGTACTCGTCGATAGTCAGGCCACCTCCTGGCCCACCATGAGAATGAAGGTTCACCATTTTCCCTCCTCTAGAAAGCCCAATAATGAAGTATATGTCCTCCACCTCTATGGTGAGGGACATCCCATATATATGGAAGGACTCCGAGTCTAAATCCTAGTAATCCACCAGCATCTATAATAGTCTTAGTTTGGCCCTCAAACCACCAAGAAACCAAAACTTGTAGAGTCTGCATGCACATAGAGCTTGTTGAGCCATTAGATCGGCCCTTACTGCTTCCTCTACTTCACCATGCTCACACTCTCTCCACTCTAGGACCATCCTACAAAATAAATTGCAAATTTGACCATTATTTTATTGAAAAAACCATATGCGGGGCCTCATACGCGACTATTTTCAAAACAGTCGCGTATGTACGTGGGTTTGAGGCCATTTCCCACGTATATCTAGCCCTAGGCACGGGAAAAACCTCGATTTCCTCATGGGCCGCAGCGCCCATTTTGGGTTGGCCTAGAAAGCTTAGTTGACCATGGAAATTCATAAAAATTGTATCAAAATGAAAGAGAAGAGCATGAGTAAATACCTGGAAGAAACGGTAGTGGGTTCTGCCAACTGGATCTCCTAGAATTCATTGTTGAAAATTAGAGCTCAAATGGGTAAAAGTTTCAAATGATTTATAATATTTTGAATCGTTTACTAGTTATAAAAAAATTTCAAATATTTGAACATTTTTACCCTCTTTCCTATAGTTTTGACATTTTCTAACCATTTTGGACTGTTTTTGACATAATTCATGATGTAAAGGACCTTTTTCAGTGCCGTTTCAGCCATTGGATTGACCCGTTCGTGGAGATCTCAAGTATCATGTCTAAACTGGCATATAGGTTAGGTTTCATCACCGTTTGTATTTTGCATAACCTTATCACCATCTCATCATGACCTTAGGTATGAACCCACTCTATTATGTCACGGAACCTTCTTGCTGCTTTAGAAGTGGCATGATATGAGTGGTAGAGCTTCACCTTACATGGGTACCCTAGTTAGCGCCTTATTGGCATTTGGTGCCCATGCCAACGTTTTCTCCTTTAGGGTGTGGGAGTCCATTGTATAGTACTGCCATGACATTTCACAAGAGCCTCGTACTCCTCTTGATCTTTTGCTGGCCTATTTCCCTCAGGACTCCCTCATGTCCAGTTGTGAATGCATTATCATGAGCTTTTCCTGCCTTATTGAGCTTTATGCTGGCTTCTCTAACATTGCGTTTCAGCCATATAGCCCGAGCTTGTCTCATGTCTAGCCATGCAGAGCCATTTTTTATATATCTTTCGCATCATGATTCCCTTTTTACCGGGAGGGGATTTTCCCCCAAGTGTCGATATCCTACACATGTATCATTGCATTGAGCATAGGTATGTTCCACTGCTTGGAACTAGTTTGTTTTCCCTTATGACACTCGTCTCCTCCTAGTGTGTAACTATAAAGCTATTTTATTCATTTTTCAAAGCTTTTTAAATAACTGAAAAAGTCCAAAAAAATAAAAAAACCAAAAAGCCAGACAAGGAAAGATGTTATTTGTGGCAGTTGTCGAGTTGTGTCGCCTTCGAATAGAGCACTGTATATCACATCCATTGGTTGGGTTATAGTTTGACTTTAGGAGCTGTACTCATTTATCTGAGTTTATTTCCACTGATTGGTTAAGCTTCCAGTCCCTATGGAGCCTCTGTCGATGCCTCCTATGTCGCAGAGATGTCCCAGTTTGTATATCAAGTCTATGATACCTTCATTCAGTCACCATATGCCGTTATGCTCTTGTTCTAAGAAATTTGAAGCCTAAGTCGGCCATTCCTTAGTTATCTTGACTTTGCATTTCGTCCATTCCTGGTACAGTTACTGGTTCGTGCACCTTATGATCAATTCCTTCCACATTATACAGCTTTGCTGAGTACCTCATGTTGGATGATGGGGAATGCCTTAATTCCCTCCTTACATTGGATTTCATCCCATCGACTTTAGATCATCTATTCTAGGATTGAAATCTAGAGTCATTTTGAGTGCCTTAAGACTTGCAGTCATCAATGGCAGGTTCTCTCACCATCAACAGTTTTTTGCGAATACATCAATGTCCCCTGATCGATGGATCTTCTCAAGTGTTCGACCTCAACACATTTATTCACACTTGTTAGTTTGCACTCTAGTACTTTGATTCCCATTTTCATTATCGATGGGTGATCTCACGTCTGTTAACGGTATACATTAATGACCAGTGATCAGATGATGGACTACTATGTTCGACCTTGACACCTCTATTCGCATAGTAGGACATGTACTCGTAGCAATTTGTGTAGAAGACTTTCCAAATTGGTGGCATCTCTTATATGCTACCTCCTTGATCGTGCCAGTGTTCATGAGATTTAAACTCTCGTGACTTGATTCCAGTATATGTTAGATATTTCTAGCCACTATGGATATCTTGATCTGTTATATCTTCGGCCATTTTGGGGATCATGGTCCTTTGTATATCTTCATCATGGAGATTCTGATCTATGTATATTGTACGTGGCGAAGAACACATATGTGATATCGTGTATCATGCCTATTCATGGCCATTATACTCTTCTGTATCCGGGATTGCTATATGTACTTGTAGTTATGTGCAGAGTTGTATTAGTGTACTATGTTGATTCGGTGGCTAGTCTTCCATTTGGGATCCTTCATCACTCCACTTCTAGGATGGACTTATAATGTATTTCTGCCATCGTATGAACCCTCTGACCTCATACATTAGGGGGCATCTGTTATAGCTGATTTCACCACTCCAGGTGAATCACACTTTGTATGGCCTTCCCCTGTCCCACTACAGACTCCTTAGACCCCATGGACCATTTTTTGTCCTTTGATGTTTCCTTGATAATCCCTAAAAACATGTGAAAAATGATACATGCGACTTTTAAACCTATAAGCGTGTATATACACGGGTTTGACCACTAACACCGCGTGCATCGGGATGTGTACATAATCCAAATCCTTTTGGAGCTTTCTTTGACATGGATCTGACTCATTTGACTCCTAGCCTTCCCTTTGCCTTGAGATCGATCGGATTTGACCTTTCATTACCCCTTTGAAAAGCTATATAAGGAACCCCTTGGTACATTGAAGGCAAGAAGAGAGAATTGAGAGAAAATAAACTATAGTCCATTGTTGTCGAAACTTATGCTTAAGTCTGCATCCCTTTGTCCCTTGGAGCACTAGTGTGTTCTTCCCAAGATTTCCTTTTGCTTGTGAGCTTGCTATCGAGAGATGGAGGATTGAGGTGGTGGAGGCCCAAGTGGGGGATTTAGTTTCTCTGGTTCACAAACATGCCATCAGAGGTTGTATCTTGTAATCTCTAATTTATATTAATAGAAATATATTTTCCTGTCCAATAATATGTGTTTGAATGAATATGTTATCCATGGGATTATGTCAAATGCTTATACATTATTGATTATATATGCTAGAATAGATCTAACACTATGATATATATAATGCTTGTATTGTTTACTTGTTGTTGAGGAAGTAATATATCAATTCAAGCTGAAGTTGGAAAGCTCAATGTGGATCTACTTCAACTGTCCGGAATAAGGTACGAGGTCTGGTCCTTTAGTGTTAGACATTTAATTTCTATTGCATATTGGAAAGGATTGATTTCTGGAGTCAAGCTGTCTATTGTGGTACCCCAAGCCATAGGAATTTCTCTCTGTAACATAAGGACCATGCCACATGGGGTTAAACTTTCCTACCCACAAGGGTTCTTTTGGTTGATCCCACAAAAGGACTAATTCTCCCTCACTAAACCTCCTTGGACAGACAGACTTATCGTACTGGACCTTTATGCGACGTTTATTTACTTCTAGAGCCATCAAGGCATCTTGACGTTGCTCATCAAGTTGCTCAAGGTGGACCAAATGCTCCTGCAATGGTGAAGTGTCTGGTGAGAGCTCTATGGCTAGCTTCAAAGAAGGAATCTCGTATTCAACTGGCAATATCGACTCCACTCCATGTACAAGTTGATATGGAGAAAAACCCGTGGCAGTTTGAACAACGGTTCAATATGCCCATAAAGCAGGATATAACATAACATGCCAATTATTCTTGCTTTGTGTGATGGTTCATTGGAGAATGGATTTGAGTGATTTGTTCATTGCTTCTACCTGTCCATTCGCTTGGGGGTAGTAAGAGGAGGAATACTCTTGTTTGTTCCCTAACTTTGATTCCAACTCTTCCATCATACAATTTTGAAAGTGTGAGCCATGGTCAGTGACAAGCTCTTTCAGAATTTCTAACTGAGTGATAATCTGGTTGAATACGAAGTGTGTGGCTATCTCACCATTGAATTTAACTGTAGGCATAGCCTCAGGAAATTTCGTGAAGTAATGAACAACCACTATGATATGATGATGCCCCCTAGCTAAAGTTGGGTTGCAATCCATAAAATCAAGCCCCCACTTAGTGACGGGACTGGCGGTGATGATGGGATGTAACGGGGTTGGTTTCAAGCTCATATTACGTGCCAACACCTGGCAAGGGTGGCACCTCTTGACCGCATCTACACAATCCTTAAAGATCGACAACCAAAAATAACCTGCTCTTAATATTTTTTGGGCTGTAGAAAGCCCAAATAAATGACCACCACACGCCCCTCCGTGGCAATCATTCAACACTATCTCAGCCTCATCATGAGTTAAACAACGTCGTAAAATGGAATCTACCCCACAGTGGTACAAAGTGTTATCCACTACGAGGTAATTCTTAGACACGTGAGGTAATCATCGTCGTTCATCTCGTGAGAGGTGAGTAGGGACCTTCAATGTTTCTAAATACAAAAAGATATCCCCATACCATGGGTCTAAAGTTGAGATTCAGAAGATGTGCTCATCGATAAACGTATCTTCACAAACCAACTCCTTGGCCTTGCTTGGGAAATCTGATATAAGCTCCACAAAAATTAACGATTTCTTCGATTTTGCCGAAACAAACTTGAGATCGAAGTCTTGCAGGATGACAATCCATTTATTACACTTTCCCCCAGTCATCCTTCAAGTGAGGACGAATTGAAACGGATTGACATGGGCTACAACCAAGGTCTGGCGAAGGAGAATATAATGTCTCAACCATTGAATCGCATGTACAGTGGCTTAAGCAAGCTTCTGAACATGAGAATAATGGATCTCCACATCAATAAGATTCTAGCTTAGATAGTATATGACATGCTCTTGGAGTTCCTCATCCTCGTGAACCAAAACCATACCAATCGTCTCCATGGACGCGGCCACATAAAGTAGAAAATCACGGCTATAGTCTGGGGGACTAATCACCGGGTCCGATGCTAGGGATCGGTTGAGCGCATCAAAGGACTCTTGGGCTCACTCATCCCAACAAAAGGTGGTGTCCTTCTTCAAAAGACACATGAAGCCTCTAGTCAAATTGGTAAAATTTACAACGAATCTCCATAAGAAGTTTTCCATGCCTTGCAAACATTGAATATGACGAATATTTTCTCGGGGAGACAACTGAAGTATTGCCTCAACCTCAAAGGGTCGACTCTTATACCCTCTTTAGAAATGATGAATCCTAGTAAGCGACCTGACTTCACATAAAAGATTCACTTGTGAGGATTTAACCTAACCAAATAATGCCATCATCTTTCGAATACCAATCTCAAGTGATAGGAATGACGCATTCTCATACAAGAATGACCAGCAAGGTCATCCAAGAATACTTTGCTAATCGATTTGAGATCGTGGAAGATCAAGGTCATGGCCCACTGAAAAGTAGCTCTGGCGTTTTTTAGGCCAAAAGGCATTTTTTGATATGCAAAAGTTCCCCAAGGACAAATAAATACAGTCTTATGTTGGTCCTCAGGTTTAATTTGTATCTGATTAAGAGGCCATTGACACCATCATATTTTGCTCGGTTGTTGGTTGCGGTGCCCACGCATATTCTGTCGATGTGGATCAACTAGTGCGATGGGGAGTAGATTACCCATGTAGCCAAGGCGAGGCTCGGAGACCATTTGCTTGCTCCATCTGCGAATCCCATATACCGGTTCGAGGTGTGCTCCATCTGAAGCAATGAGAGGAAATGATACATAAGACTCAATTTTGAAAAAATATGTAAAACAAAAAATGGAAAGACTATAATACAAGTTGTAACATGGTCATTCAAAGGGGTGACGTTAGAGAGAAAGTCGTTTGGAATTTCCAAGGATCAGCGGTCATTCCTTTGTGTGACACGACGAATCCTTGTAGACGGCCCGTGGGGACACAAAAAACACACTTTGATGGGTTCAAATGGATTCTGCACTGGCGACATCGCATGAATACTTGTCGCAAGTCATTTATGTGTTGTTTTTGCTTCTACGACCGCAGGATGAGGTTGTCGAAACAAGCCAACATGATGTGAACGAGGTCGTGGAAGTAGTGTGTCATGGCCCACTGGAAGGTGGCTGTAGCATTTTTCAGGAAAAAGGGCATGACTCGGTATACGAATGTGCCCCATGGGGTTGTGAATGTTGTCTTGTAACGGTATTCTTTCCGGATTTGGATTTGGTTATAGCCGAAAAATCCATCCATGAAGGAAAAGGCTTCATGTCCGTGGCATGCATCGATGATTTGGTCAATGAAAGGTGTGCGGAAGTTGTCTTTGGGACATGCCCCATTGAGGTCACAGAATTCTATCCAAGCACGAATGGTACCCTATTTTTTATTCATGGGAACAGGATTGGAAACCCAAGTGGTGTATGTAATGGGATAAATGAAGCCGGCTGTGCGCAGCTTTTCTATCTCAGCTTTCACCACAGCCACTTTGGATGGATGGATGGGTCATTGCTTTTGGCATACGAGTGCCACATTAGTCCATGTGTCGATGTGGTGTTCCACGATGGATGGATCTAAGCCGGGCATTTTACTGTACGACCAAGCAAAGATGTCATGGAATTCTTGGAAGAGAGATTTGTAGGCATCGACCTCTTCTAGGGAGCAATATGCCCCCAGCATGATTTCTTCAATGATCTCAGAGTTGGTTGAGATGTCAATTTTAATGGTTGGTGAAATGTTCACCATATTCCCTTCTTTGAAGGATCCTGGTGCTGGGATGGGGTTCTTGAACCAGTTGACCCTCCCATGGATGAAATCTTTGGTCTCCATAGAAAACTAGTCAGACTGCGACACCAGTTATTTTGAGAGGAAGAACGAGCAATGGTGCATGTCATCCCATGGGTATTCTGGGGCAGTAAAAGCTTCAAGTATCTCCTCATCGTTGCTGAAGCAATGAAGAGACAAGTCTAATGGACCATTGATGGAGGAGGAGATGAGCGGGTCGGTGGAACTGGACATCATGTAAATGGACTGGTGTCTAAAGAAGGAGTTGGTGGGTGAACTTCATCGATCAAGGTGATCTCAGACTCAAGGGAATGGTGACAGAGGTCAGCAAGAGCCATTCACAATTCAAGCAAATATTGGTAATGGTGGGAGTAATGTCCATACAAGCCACAAAGGGCGCAAGCATGGTTTGTCCTTAATTCCTTGTTCCTGACTACTGGCATGGTTGGCAATTCAACCATGGGAATTTTTTTGTTTGTATCCATGGCATCTAGATGCGCACAAATCACTGGGATTTCAGGGAAATTCTAAGTTGCATGGCTCTGTTGCTTGTAAACGGTGCAAGGTGGGACTTGTCATGGCTATGCAGTGGTGTTGGTGTTCTTTCCCCTATCCCTTTTGGGTTGGGGTGGTGCAGGTGCGGGTGCGGAGGTTGCCTTGTACGAACCAGGTGGAGGGTGGGACTCAACCGCGATAGGTTGCACCAAGGTTAAAACAACCTGGGGCATTGTTGGTTGAGCTGGTGGATCAAGATACCACACCAGAATTCCCAATGTAAAGTTGTGTAGGCTCAAGGTGGCCATTACCGATTAGCTCATGACACCAAGTGGGGGAAAGAGGAAGGGAATCGTATGGAATAGGGATGAGCCCAAAAAACTTCTTGATGGTTGCATGTGGGGATGCGGTTGTGGTTGCGGCTACACGTAATGCTGCTGTTGCGAGTGATGTTGCGCCTGTTGTTGGTGTTGCAGTTGAGGATGATGTTGTGGTTGTGGTTGGGGCTGTGGTTGTAGTTGTTGTTTGGGTGCAGTGGTTCTTGATGAGACCATGCACAAGTCCACAGTTTCATTTTGTGTCGGTGGTGGTGACAATAACAGGAAATGAGTCGTCATGGTGGTATTGGAAAACAACCTAGGGCCCACATTCAACAATGGAGGTGCTGGTGTGTTATCAACCATAGTGTTGATTGCAGGGATGACATTAGTGTGTGTGGTTTCCCCTTGTGGCTCAATGGTGGTGATGGTATGGATAACATTGGTAAGTGTTGTTAACCCTTGCGGATAATGATAAGTGAGATGATCAACCATCACAGTATTCCCTTCATGGGGGAACATGATGAGACGGAAGACACTTGATGCAACTACTCGCATGGCATACATGTAACTCCTTTCAAGGAGCAGGTTGTAGTCCAGTTGAGCATTGATGACTTTTATGTCGATCAACACTGTCTTCTTAACTAATGTGATGGGAATGTGGGGGAGCATTCCTTGGGATTTAGTGGGGTGTCCATCATAAGCCCCCAGAGTTGTCAAGGATGGTTGCAGAATTGGTGATCCAAGTTTCTACCAAACCAAGGTAGACATAACGCATGTGGATGCCACCTCATCCACTATGCACCAATGCATGATGAAATTTCAGATGGACACCGATATTTGGAAGGATATGGTCGAGGGCATGCACAGTTCCCCATTCTTCATGTCAAATGTGATCAACTTGGATTTGGAGGGGTCTACTACCCCTAGAGCGACTAGTAAGGATTTCTGCTACGTTGGGAATGTTTTAAGTACATCAAGAGCGGACATGGAGGTTGGTGTTTGGGCCAAATCATCCATAATGTTATAGCTGACTGCAGCTCTAGCCGTGGTGTTATTCATAATCCTGCGTACAGGGGGGTGTGGGAATGGGGGTAACTGAAGAGGTAGGTTGACTATTTTGGACGTTGATGCCGTTGATGTGTCAGCGGGTTCGGAGGTGGTACCCTACTGATTCCGTTGGTTTTGCAAGTTGACCTCTTTAGTCATCATGGCTAGCAGGTGGTGAACACATGTTTCGATAGTGGGAGGTGCCCCTGGAGCATTGGGATTGGCCTATAGAGGGGGTGCAGTTGCCACCAATCCTTGGACTGGCAGTGGGTTTTGAAGCACCATGGGGGGAGGTCCTTGTGGTGCTGGGTTGGGTTGGGCTTGATTTGCTGCGTTGGCGGCCTGTTGGGCCTCGTTTTGAATGTCCTGCTTAGCACGAGCCATGAAGGGACACTCGAATGTGTAGTGCCCATAAACATCATAGAGTGTGCACGGTTGGTTTGTGCGCAATGGGGAGTTGCGTCTTGGTGCATTCTTTCATAGGGGGTTTTGGGCTGGCCAGTTTGCCATGACATTGTTCGGAGGGTTCAGTTGTTGATCGCCTCCTTGCCATTGGTTATTTCCTTGGTTGTGGGGTCAGTTATTTTGAGCTTTCCCTTGTTGATTATTGGGGGTAGGCTGGTTGGGATGGTTTTGTTGTGCGAACACTTGTCCCAATGGAGTGGGTGGAGCAGGGGTGGGGGCTTGAACTAGTTGCATTAGCGGTGCATAGTAGATTTGCGGGGGTGGTGGTGCCAAAAATGTCAGTATTTGCCCCACATACTGCTGTGTTGGCCAAGCCATGGCCTGAGCTTGCTGCGGTGGTGCAGGCTATGCACAGGAAGTTGTTGCTCTAGACTGAGACTTCATTCTTGTGTAATCCAAAGCTTGGTTTTGGTAAGCAACACTAGCAGTGTTGCTTGGTTGTGGTGTAACAGCAGCTGGTGTCGATCGAGGATGTGGCTATTGGGAGACTGATTCTATGATGTTGTCCATAGCATGGGATTCCCCCGGTGCATCATGGTAGGAGGTACTCGACCAGGGAGCATATGGAATTATGGTGTATATGTATCCAGACTGAGCATAGATAAGGTCAAACTATTGGGCCTTCAGTATGGAATCTTCTTTGGATTGGGGATGTTCAGATGCGACATACTTTGCTATGGGCGGGAGCAAGGTCTTAAGAAACCAATCCAAGAAGATCCTATCATCAAGTTGGATTTTACATAAGCTAAATCGTCGTCGCCACTCATGGATATTGTCATTTATATGAGTGGCAGTGATTTGACAGTAGGATAGTAGGATCTCCACCCCTTCATCACATCTGACAGGGAGTTGGAAATACTGTAGGAACATGAATGCTAGGGAGTTGAAGTCCGGGTACTTGGCTTGTGGCACCTCAATGTACCATTTGGCCGCAGCGCCTATAAGGGTGTGTTGGAATAGCCTCAGCCAGATGGAGTCATCTACGATGCTGTTGGATGAGCACCATAGATGGAATGTCATTATGTGGTTTTAGGGACATTCCCCTGCTTTTCCTTCAAACTTGGGGATGCCTGATGGCAGCTTAGTTGTCATTGGAGGCCAAAAGGCTTGATGGTGAATGGGGTCATTTGTTAATCTGGCCAAGTTAGGCAAGTTAAGATGAGCCATGACTGGCAGATTTGACCCTAAGTTGATGTGGGATGGGGCTGCGATGGTGGTGGGGTTTGTAGGTGCATAATGCATCTACACGGCTAAGGGTGCTTGTAGTGGCACCATTACGGATGGGCCAATGCCCCCAAGTGTTGTGGGAGGGATAGTGTGGGTGGAAGGTACATTTCCCCCATTCATGATAGTAGGGGCAATGTAAGTGGATGGTCCACTGCCCCCTCTGTGTGGTAGGAGGGGCAGTGTAGGTGGAGGGGCCACTACCCCCGTGTGCTGCCAGTGGGCTAGCTTGGTTGGTCACTACAGGTGGTGGCAGCTGACTAATGATAGTTTTCATAACTATTCTTGGGCCACTTTCCAGGTTGTGGGTGACAGGTTGTGAAGGTATGCCAAAAAATGGATCCGAATTTGCACTAGCCATGGGGCTTGATGGTGCAATATGGAGGCCTGGTTCAGACTGATATGGGTCTGAATCAGAATCAGAAGCTATGTGGCCTTCTGATGGTGTGCGAGATCACTAAGAGCAGCTTTGATGGTGTTGATTGAGTGTTCCAAATGGTGGTGGTTCACCTCTTAGGCGTGAGGAAGAGCGTGGAGGATCAATTGTGTTAGATTTTATGCCTGAAACTTGTAAGAATGATGTTTGGAACCCAGTTTTAGTGGCTTCCTATTGGCTATAGGTGGTCACTTGGCCACCAAGAATGCCAAAAGATAGTGCTTGGCTTGTTCCTCATAGGTGTTTTCAATCGGAAGGGGTCATTGCCCGTTTCACTTGGCAATTCCTCTCAATGGCCAGCTACTTTGGGGTTCCTGTGGTACTCCTCACAATGATTTTCTGGGCAGATCCCAAGTACTTCCCACAGTTGAAGCAGTCAGGGACTTATTTCCTCAAATACCATAGAGTTATTTGTACTTAGTGTAAATTGGTAAATTTTAAGCCTCACTCAGCGTCATGAACTGAGTTGGGTTAATTAGTTGGTATGGTGTACCTTTTTTTTGTTTTTCTATTATTTGGTAGCAGCAAATGGTTTATGAATTCACCATGGTAGAGTTCATGTCATTCTGTATTCATGCATTTGAATAATCAGAAATTGTGAACAAATACAATTTTTAACCCTGAATGTGTATGGCCTAACTAGATGTCTACCTCACACTGATATTCCTCTTCAACCAAAAGAAGGAGCTGGGCTCTCAACACAATGGGACTAATCCCATCCATATATCCTCAGGTCACCTCCTTGATGTAAGGTTGGTCAACAGGGAGGATGCTTAGCATCGTGAGAAGCCCTCTTTCTCTACCCCCTATACCTTCCAAATCATCCGGTTTTAATGGTTTGGAACAATATAGTGGAGTTCCCAAAACTATACGAGCTTGCCCTTCGTCGTATCCCAGAATACCCCAGAGGGTGATGACTGGGTAGAGGAGGAAGGGGAAGCAAGACAGTTAATTTTAGGTTGATTTTAGTTAGGCTAGGTTCATTTGATTAAGCCATTCAACATTTACCTGCCATCTACACATTGTTTATGAAAGAAATTGCAGAAAATAAAAACAAAATTGAAATTTACTTGCAGTGTTGGACAGAGGCGGCTGAGCCGCACTGACAGTCCTATAAAACTGAAATTAAAGTTCTATTTGATAAGGTGCACATTTCTAATCAAATCTGGCGAGGGGGGCGTGATATTTTTTGTAGAAAAAGGCAAGGAGATTGCATAGAATGCATAAACAGTCATGGACTGAGTTTCTGGGTTGAAGTCGCACTTATCAGGGGATTAAGTGTGCCCAAGGAACACCTGTTTGCCGATTAAGTGCACCTTAGTCTCACTTTTGGCCCTGATAAGACCGCCCTGGCCCATATTTGGGGTTTTTTGTGAGGCAGAGTCGGATCTGGCTAAGAGTAACTTGTGCTGTGGCCACTCTGACTCGGTTTTGCATAGCAAAGGCTTCGACAGTACTGAAAATAGAAAATAAACCAAATCTAAAGTGGAGTTAATAGGAAATTTTTGAAAGCTAGGGCAAAAAATTAAAAAATATTTAAAATTAAAAATTTGGACCAGGGATCCTATGGGATAAACCTCGTATGGTCACCAGTTCTATAGCAGGGATTTATCCCTACTACAGGGGCAGGAATGGCCCCCTTCTGTCTATAGGATAGAAGAGTAGGTTCTTGCTAGTGGGTAAATGCAAAAAATAAAAATGAAAACGGAAATGGACAAAACAGTAAACTAAGCTAAGAACAGAAAAAAGATAGAACAAATGGTGAACCCCTCTGCAAACACAAGTTAGGGTTCTGCCTCCAAAGACCTACAAATAAATATTAAGCTACAATAACCTGCAAAACAATATTAAACATAAACCTGTAAATGAAATATGGGTAGAAAGCAAAGAAAACTAAGAAACTAAGAAACAAAACATGAAATATGGTTATACCTTCTCTTGGGTGGAAGTGGGACACCATGCCCTAGCTTCTGGAAGCACCTCTCTTGGATGGGGGAGCAATGGCTCAATGGAAATAGAGGAGAGGGAGTGTGGGTGGCTTGAGAGGCAAATATCTCAAGGAATCCACAGGCAGCATAACAATATGCAAGGGAGAAGTTGTTTGAGAGTGACCCCCCCACCCTCCTTTTATAGCCATTTCAAGGGTTTTAGAGTTTTAAGCCCTTGGTCAAGGCTTTAGCCCCTTTTTTGGTCTTTTAGCCCCTTCCGCCCTAACTTTATCTCCTTTTAAGGTTTTAGCCTCTTTTTGGAAGTTTTAGCTCCTAGGAGATTATTTTGGGCTCATTTTTGGGGTTTTTAAGCCCTTTTCTTCATCATTTAGCTATTTTGAGGGTGTGCGGGTCTAATGGATTGATATGAGGGTCATGAGATGGTGTCCTTGGATGGTGTAGGCCATTGAGAGCTAAGTGGGGGATTTTTGGGTTAACAAGATCGATCTTGAATATGGGTACTTCAATAATGTTTTATTTGTACCATATTTGGTAGTGAATGTACTCTCATTGTACCAAATGACTCACACTGGTGAAGCCAAGAGAGTAAAATTTAATCCAGACACAGTGGAGATAGCTTGAATCTCTACCAACAAAGTGGTGGCATTGGTATTTATTGATAATCAAGATAGAGTGTAAAATTTCTCTCATTTCCTTCCCTACTCCAGAGGGATGCGCTCCTAACTCATGTCAATGAGTGAAGTAAGTTGTGGCATGAGAGATACACCCACATAAACTATAGATACCTCCAGGAATTGAGCAAAGATGGCATGGTAGAAGGGTTTCCTTCTATCAAGATATCCAATGGCCCATGCATAAGATGTGTGGTGGGAATGCATCCAGAGCGCAACTATGAGAAAGGGAAAGAAAGGAGATTTGTCCAAGAACATGGTTTAGTTCGTTTATACCTCATTGGTCCTCTTTCCACACCCTGATATTGAGGATCAATGTATTTTTTGACCTTCATATATGATTTCTCAAGGTTTTTCTGGGTTTATTTTCTCAAACTCAAATCTAAAGTCTTTGGGAATCTCAAGGTTTGGAAATCCCAGGTTGAGAATGCTTGTGGGAACAAGATCAAATTCCTTAGGACTAATAAGGGATAGGAGTATGTGAAAATTATTTTGCAGCATCTCTATGAAGAGTGTGGCATCCAAATGCAGCATTCAAAACAGAGTTTCTCACAAATCAGTGGATGGAAAAACACAATATGAGGCTTGGTTTGGTCAAAACCCAAATGTTTCTCTTTTCAGGGTCTTTGGCTCAAAGGATTGGGATAGGATTCCTCCAAAGAATAGAAATACCTTGCAACCTCAAATAAAAGAGAGAATAATGGTTGTATATAATGAATATGCAAAGTGATACAAGTCATTTGATCCCTCATCCCAGAAGACATTCATAGAAATGAGTGTACATTTCGAAGAGGAATTCATGCCAAAGCTCGAACTAGCCACTAGAGAATGCTCAAATCCTCCACTCCAAGATGATGTAAGTGATTATTTCTTTATGATATTTCTGATATTTATGAATATGACAATGAAGATTATGGCTCACCCATTCGGCCCAAATGGGTTGAGAAAACCATTGAAGCAGTTGGGGATTTAGTTGGAAATCAACTAGATCCTAAAAATACAATATCACAATTTCATTCTACTTTCTCTTTATTTGAAGTGAATATTACTTATAAATTCTTCATGATGGTTGTATCTTATCATCATTCATATCAAGAAGCATCACTTGAACCAAGCTTGCAAACATCCATGCAAGAAGATTTCAACTCATTGCAAGACAATGAGACTTGGGAACTGGTTCCCTTGTCCTCCAAGATGAAGCTAGTGCAATGAAAGTGGGTATATAGCACTAAAGTTTTTGTTGATGGGTTTGATATAAACTATAATTCCAGGTTATTTTCCAAATTCTTCTCTCAAGTCCGAGGAGTGGAATATACAGATACATTTGCACCGATTGCAAAGATGGACTCTATTAGGGTAGTTTTAGCCATTGCTGCATCTAAGTGTTGGGAGGTTCACCACTTGAATGTGAAGAATAAATTTCTTCATAATTAAATTCAAGAGGATATATATATATGTAGTAAAATGAATATTCATTGAGGATCCTTCACTTGTATGCAGGTTAATGAAGTCACTGTATGGCCTCAAGCTTTGAAAGATGAAATTCTGATCCTAATGTTTATTTGCAGAATATTGGTGATGTATTGTAGGTCATTCTAGTATATGTTGATGATAATTTTATTATAGGTATCTGCACAAAATAAATTGGGTCAATCAATTCTTCATTGCACAGTGATTTTTCCATGACCGATCTTGGATTGTTGAAGCAATTTCTTGTTTTGGAAATTGAGAAATATGAACAAGGGATCAACATCAACCAACAAAAGTACTCTTCAGACCTATTATTGAATTTTAAAATGGATTAATGTAAGGAATATAATTTCCCATTTCTTTCTGGTATCAAACTAGGTGAAGTTAGTGAGTCTCCAGTGGTGGACAACTCGTTGTATAGACAACTAGTCGGTATTTTGTTGTATATTACACACTCTCAACCTGATTTGGAATATTATTTCTGTGTTGTATATATATATATATATATATATATATATATATATATATATATATATGCAATAGACTCACGAGATCCATTGGAATTCACCCAAGAGGATCCTTCACTATGTGCAAGGAACCAGACAGTTCGGGGTATACTATGTTGTTGGTTCTCCACTAAAACTAGTTGGATTTACTAATTCTGATTGGGTTGGCGATCCCATTCATAGGAAATCCACTTAAGGCTATGTATTTATAATTCAACATGTATTCTGGTCAATAAAGAAACATCAAACCATCTCCCTATCTCCAATTGAGGCCAAGTATAGAGTAGAAGTGAATGTAGCTACACAATGTGTGTGGTTGGAAGGTATTCCTAGGGAACTTGGAGTTGCATTTTATTCACCCATAGTAATTTGGAGTGACAATAAAATTGAAATCAAGATTGACATTGATCCAGTGTAGAGACATAGGACCAAACACATTGATATACACATGCACTACATCTAGCTCTTGGTGCATGATCAGGTGATAGCCTTGCGGTATTGCCCATCTGCTGAGAAAACTGCTGACATTTTCATTAAGTGCTTCACAGATAATACCTTGACCTATATGAGATACCATTCACTTTCATATTGTTTTCTTAATGTCCATTTTTTAGGGGAGTTTTTTTTCCCATGTGGTTTTTTCGCCTTACCTTGTTTTTATGGACAGATAAAATTTTATGTTGTATGAGGTGACTTAAGCATCTGTTTCCAAGGTCTCCATGATATTTTTGTTAAGTTGCACTAATTTATTCTTGAGGGGGGGGTGTTATAGAATAATACACCTTAGTACCATGTCCATATACCTTATTCATATTTTATTTGCATCTATGTAGTGATTCTATGCTTTAGACTTAGGGAAATTGGTGATTTATTCATAGTTGAGGCACTCCTGGTTGATCATTATGCATAGCTGAGGCACTCCAAATTGATCATTATAACAAACTAGGAACCCACATCGATTAAATTCAACCATAATGTGCTACCACATCCCTCGTTTAATGTATTTTGTTTGACTTGAGGCGATATTTCATGATTTAAGTGGGTTTTGGCCTTCCTTGGGCATTTATTTCCTCCTTGGCCACTCCCACTCACCCATGTTCTCACCCACTCCTATAATACCTCCATTTATGTACCATCATGCCTCACCCACATTCACACTTGAATTTGTGACTGTTTGGGGTGATTAGGAGGCTCATTGGTCCACCTAGGGGGTTTGAAGGTCAAATCTTGAGCTGACAATTGTATGCATCCAGATGGCCTCCAAGGCCTCACAATTTTCTCTGCTATAATATATATTTGATACAGACATATTTACATGTTGGAAAGTCATAATAATATTTGTTACTGACCTCATGTGTCTATGCAATTTTCATTCTTTCAATTATTTTCTGCATATTTTGTGAACAATATCAAATTGTGAGAGTTTCCTTAGCTCCTATATCTATTTGTGAATCAATTATCACACTATTTTACTCCCTACAAAAACAAAAATATGACCTATAAACATTATCAATCTTAGAAAACACTCGAGGTTCTGTCGTCAAAGCCTCAAATGTCACTCTTACAGGGAACTATACCTCCTATGCTCAAATCTATGTCCACATGAATATCTCAAAATAATTCCCATAATCTATTTTCCTAGAAAATGAAAATTATAATTGGTTCTGAAAAAGTAACTATGATCACATCCCCTTCGACTGTATAAAGTTCCATGAACATGGGAACTTATTTAGAGACTTCCATTTAAGCCTTCCACCTTCTAGATCCAAAGGAACTAAATAAGGTCTTAAGAAAAATGATACCCCTAAATAAATGTAAGGTTCCCTATGTGCCCCTATTTTAATCTAGATTCTCAAAGATTCGTTTTTAATTTATTAGAGGCTATATTTCACCTCAACAGGACTTATAATGAAATATTAAGTTATGTATTAGTTATAGCATAGAAACTTGTGTTTCATCTTTGTTATTGTTTTCCTTTTCTTTAACATCTAGTAAAAGGTGAAGCATTTTCCATGAAGAATTCTATCCAAGATAATTCCCTTTCATTTATTTTATTTCAAAATATTATGCAGTAAATTTTCATAGAATTTAATCTAAGTACAATTTAAACTTTAAACTACACTTCCAAATAAATTCTAACTAATTTAGTACAACGTAGCATAAAATGTTACCTTAACTTAATTGAAATAAACAAGAAGAATACTTAATTCTCTTGGTTGAGGAGTCCAAGATAGGCTCCCAAACAACTTTATATTTTTCATCGATTTGTTGCAGATGTATTCATGAGGCACATGAATACAATTGGCACATTAGTTAAACCGAACTTCACCATAATGAACCCCTAATTCCAATACTAAGTTCGGAAATAGTTTTTGGGAATGTTACTCTCCTTAATTCCTAGTTTTTGATGCCTTGGTAGAAAATTAATCTTAGGGAAAATGGAAGCATCTTATATGTAATAAAAGAGGTAATCAATTATATGTATCAGGTACCTATTCTTCACTATGGCTTTGTTCAAATCCCTATAATATATGCACAATAGTAGGGAACCACCCTTCTTCTTTATGAAAATAACCGGTGCACCCTATCACAAGACATTAGGTCTAATGTGTCAAAGTTATATCAAGTCCTTTAACTATATCTACAACTCACAAAAATATATCACTTCCATCTTTTAAGGCGTATTCGAGATTGAATCTACAAGAGTATGGAACCATCCTTCTTCTGTAGGAAGGTAACTGGTGCAACCCACCATTAAAGATCTCTAGAGATTATCGTATAATCTAGAAACCCAAAGAAATATTTGAAATGGATGAAATTGAAAGCTAAGGTGATACCATTGATATACAAATCATAAAATGTGAATCTAACGGAAAGAATAATTGAAATCAACACCTAAATTTTTGTGCCCATCAAGCTCCTCCAATGCTAAAAAATGGAAATTATGTCTAAATTTATGGGTCCTGCCCATTTTTTCCTCTTGACCACATGATGTGTTCGTGGTTGAGATGTTTCTAGCTACAAAATGAACATGTCAAGCACATCTTGAAGAAAATTAACAATTAATTTGTGTATTGGTGGCTTCAGAATAGTTTGGATCACAAATAAGGATTGAGAAGTGGGTTTGTAGTTACTACAACATTACATGGATCACAAGCAATTAGACTAGTTAACAAACATGCTTAATTTATGTAACAAAAGGAATATGAATAAAATATCCAAATATAAATGACAAAGGTGAACTATGATAGATCAACTCTATAGATTTCAAGACTAAATATTCAATTTTAGCGGAAATAATTTATGCGAATGAATAAAAAAAACATTAATGAACACATGAATCATAGGAAAATACAATGAGTCCTCATTGCCAAAAGAATCCATAAAACATTAACAATTATTGAATCTAAAAAAAATGATATTTTATATAAATGAGAAGATAATAAATAATAAACAATAAACCGATAAGGTTACACACTGATAACAAGGATATCATGGATATATGATATTGAAAACATTACAACAAAAAATTATTACAAAATCCCTCCTAGATTTTGACAAGGTCTTTCTACTCTTGAAATTCCTCCTTCCTAATCGATTATGACAGGAAGATCTTGGGACAAAAGTGATATTCACATAGATTGCATAAGAGAAATATGTTAGATTTTTATCATTTAAGCTAGCATTAACTTAGGATCTTAAATGAGAGAATAAAAAGCACAGCAATCAAACACATAAGACAATGAACACAAAGATTTTCCTCAGGGAAACCATAAAGGAGAAAACCCCACAACTTCCTCAGAGATAGAATCAACACCAAATAGCAAAGCCCCAAAAGTAGTAAGATTATATCCCGATAGCAGTAACCTCTTCCTTTCTAGCCCCAACAACTTCTTCTTCCTCAGCTATGGGCTACAACTCAGTGTGAGTGAGTTTGTATGAGTGTGTGAAAAATAGAGAGGATCACTCTCTATTTATACTAATTCCTGACTTGAGAATGACTCACTAGGGCCGACTTCTCTAGGAGACTATAATAACCCTAGTGCTCCAGAACTGCGAGGACTTTAACCCTTGAACAGTAGGAGGGTTACCCACATTGACTTGAAATGACTTGTTTACATTATAGAACCTCCCAATAGGAACATCGAGGCATGGAATGACTCAAATACATTATAGACACTTCCCAAAATAAACATTGGGGTACAAGACATAAGATATACAAGTGAAAACATTCTGAAGTTACAAATACATCAACACTCCCTCTTAACTAGGAAGGTATTCTTTCAACACAATTTTCAACACTAGTCTTCTTCTCTGTGTCGATTGGATCATCTCGTTATCTTCATATTCAAGTTGTCTTCATCTTCAAGTCTTATTCATCTTCAAGTCATCATCATCTTCAAGTCTTCTTCATCTCAAGTCACCTTCGTCTTCAAGTATTCTTCTAATTCATCTTCTTCTTCAAGTCTTCTTCATCACGGGATCTAGATCATCACGACTACTGGATCATCACTACCGGATCATCATCACTGTATTATCATCAAATATGGATCATCCCAGAGAATGGCATCAGCCCCTATATCTGATCAAGTGGGAACACATCCCTCAATCACATCAGAATGGCCATGCACTCACATCTGATCATGTAAGACTACATCCTACAGTCATATCAGAATGCCCCTTAGTCCCAGACTCAGTAGTCCTCCTAACTAATTTATTCCTCCATTCCATGAATGGAATTCAGCACTTATATCTGATCATGTAGGAACCAATCCTACAGTCACATCAAAATGGCTCAACACTCACATCTGACATGGAAGGAACCGAATCCTCTCACCATGACAAAAAGGCTCAACCCTTACATTTGACCATAGAAGGAACCTAATCCTCTCACCATGTCAGAATGGCTCTAGCACTCACATATGACATGAAAGGAACCAAATCCTCTCACCATGACAGAATGGCTCAGCCCTTAAATCTGACCATGGAAGGAACCTAATCCTCTCACCATGTCAAAATGGCTCTAGATCTAATCATTTCCCTTTGGAGGGAACCTCGATCTAGAGAACACAAAGACTCTCCCTAAAGTACTCAAACTTCACTCTGGCCAATGGCTTCATCAACACATCAGCTATCTATTCATCCGTCGTAACATACTAGAGCTTCACTGCTCCTCTCTGCACCATATCCATGATATAGTGATTCTTGATCGTGATATGATTTGACTTGTCATGGAACATTGGGTTCTCTGACAACTTCGCACAACTCTGGTTGTCGCAATATATATAAGTAGCATCCAACTGGAGATCAAATAAATCAGATAGTAGCTTTCTTAGCCACACTACCTCGCAACTAGTTGAACAAGCTACAACATATTTTGCTTCAGCTATACTCAGTGCCACATAGGATTGCTTCATGCTAAACCAAGAGATCACACCTAATCCCATACTGAAGCAACATCCCAAAGTAGTCTTCCTATCGATGGCACTACCTTCCCAATCTAAATCAACATAACCCTCCAGGTTAATATTTAGATTTGCCTCGTACTTGATCCCATAATCAACTATACCCTTCAGGTACCTCAAAATATGATTTGCAGCAATCAAGTGAACATGTCTCAGATCTATCAAGAACTGGCTCAAGGTGTCCATATTAAAGAAAATATCTAGTCTTGTGTTTGTCAGGTACATCAAGGACCCAATCATCTGATGATACATCATAGCATCAACTGCTTCTAATGAAGCATCACTCAATAGCTTCAGGTTCGATGCCATAGGTTTGGTTATGGCCTTGTAGTATATCATCCTGAATCTCTTTAGAATATCTATTGCATACTTCCCTTTTCCAAGGAATATTCCATCTGCATTCTGCCACACCTCCATGCCTAGGAAATAGTGCATCATACCCAAGTCTTTCATTTCAAACTCGGAAGAAAGTTTCCTCTTCGTATCAGCAATCAACCCATCCATACCTGTTACAAATAGATCATCCACATATAGTACGAGTATTAAAGGTTGGAATCTTCTTTACTCTTGGGTAAGCCCAAACTGGATAGGAAGCCATCAATTCTGTCGTACCATGTCTTGGGTGCCTGTTTCAAACCATACAGGGATTTATTCAATCTACACACATGAGACTCCCTGTCATGTGTCTCAAAACCAAGTGGCTGCTCCACATACACTTCCTCTTCTACTACACCATTGAAGAAAGTAGCCTTAACATCCATCTGGTGTATCTTCCATTTCATCACTATATCTAGAGCAAGTACTGATCTAATGTAAGTTTATCTAGCTACAGGTGCAAAAGTCTCTTCATAATCTATTCCTTCTTTCTAGGAGAAACCACGAGCCACAAATCTTGCTTTATATTTCTTTATGCTGCCATCTGCAGCATGCTTGATCTTGTAGATCCATTTGGAAGTTACAATGGACTTCCCTTTTGGTCTTGGGACAACATCCCAAACATCATTCTTCATGATTGATTGATACTCTTTGATCATAGCATCCTTCCATTCTTTCCGTTCTACCGCTTCTTCATAGTTGGAAGGTTCTTTATCAATAATATAGCATAGCAAGGCTACATAACTAGAGAAGGGCCTAGTTCTCTTTCTTCCTCTGTGTGTTTCTTCTAAAGCTCCATATTTTTCTGCACCTTGGATAATTTCACATACCCAAGTAGGTTTTCTCTTATGAGGATTCTTCTCCTAAGGTGGATCTACAGGTTCTTGAGGTTCTTCTAATTCTCGATCTTCTTCTTGAATTTCTTCATTCATGGTTGTATCATGGATTCTGGGTGCTCTTGTTTCTTCAGGTTCTTCAGCCAGTCTCTTCCTAGATTTGATGTAGGATGAATATTTGTCAAATGTTACATCTCTATTGATGTCAATATTCTTAAACCCTAAGAAGTATATTTTGTAAGCCTTCGAGTTTTCAGAGTATCTCATAACTATACCATTCTTTCCTGAAGGATCTAACTTCATCCTCTTTTCTTTCGGAATGTGTATGTATACAAGACAACCGAATATTCTAAGATGGATGACTTCAAGTTTCTTACCATAGAATACTTCTTTAAGTGTCTTGTTCTCGAGTACTCTGTTTGGGGTACGGTTTTGTACATACACCATTGTTCTAGAAGCTTCTGCCTATAGATGCATGGGAAGATCTTAATCATGAAGCATGGCCCTTGTTGCTTCCATGATCATTCTATTCTTTCTTTTTGCAATCCCATTCTGAGTCTTTGCATAGATTTTTGAATTCATTTGATGTGAATTCTCTGCCATTATCTGATCGAAGGGTCTTGATCTTCTTTTCTGTGTGATTCTCAATCAAGGCATTGAATTCCTTGAACTTGATGAATACTTCATCTTTGTTGTTCATAAAGTATATCCATTCCTTTCTAGAAAAATAATCAATAAAAGAAACATAGTATACATACCTGCTTAGTGAACTAGATGACATTAGACCGCATACATCGGAGTGGATGATTTCCAAGATTCCTTTTTCCTTGCTCTCGCTACTTGGAAATGTCTTCTTTGTGTTCTTCCCTTTTGCACATCCTTTGCATACACCTTCATGTTTTGTCTGCATTTCTGGGAGACCTTCAACATCTTTGCTTGCAAGTGGTAGTGCTCTATAATGCACATGCTCAAGCCTTCTATGCCAATGCTCATTTGGTTCTATCGAGTCATGAACCAAATCTTGTTCTAGTTGGCCCTTTAATTTGTATAGTCCTCCTTTTTGTTATTAATCTTTCACATTGATCTAGGAACTAAGAATCAATCTCATCAAGGAATAATCAACAAATACTCATGAAATGGTGTTAATCGGAACCAGAATGGTTTCCTCTATGTATATTCAATAAACAATGAATAGTTACAATACCAATGTCAAGCAATAGCTTGAATCCATGAGGAATTTGAATACCTAAGGAGGCAATTCGAATTCAATGAGTGATTCTAGCTTAATTGACTATCAACTATTGGTTCACACTCAGTTAACCACTTGACCAAAACCCTAATTGACTCACCAAACCCTAACTGAAGTTGGAGTGCAATAAATGACTGAATCTCAACTGAAGGAGATCAAACACATGTCATAGCAAGCCAACCATCAAGTGATAGTGCTCCATGACTTCAATGAACCCCGATGAGGTTAACTGAAGCTGAAATGACCATCAAAAGTTGGTGGAGGCGCCCTGTTGACTCCAGATCATTAAGTAATAATAAATAATCATTAAATAATATATTTAATGAGAGGAGGTGCCTTAACTGACTGGTTGAACTGATTGTAACCATCAGTTAGCAATTAGGTGCATTAATATCACTCAGATCACCCCCGGAGTGCTCCAGTTAGCCTCCCTGACTATAGGAGAAGGCTAAGTTAGCCTCCTTGACTGTAGGTAGGCATGGGTGTGATTGGATTATGGCAATTAATTCTCCACTGACATCAATTAATGTCAATTATACTTAGGATAGTGTTTTAACTAGGCTAATTTGACCAAAAATAGTGTGTATGATGGTAAATGTCTCCAACACCCCCCCTTAATCTATACTCAGGAAGAGTTAGAAAACATAGATGCATAAAAATTCTAGGGCCCTGGAAACAAAGGCCATAGGTCACCCTGTACAATAAAGTAAATGCTTAATATAACCAAGGAAACGGGGAAAACCTCATGGGAAAAATACCCCCCCTCAAACTAAGCAGTAAATCAAGAATTGGTTCTTCTATGCAGCAACATCCTGAGACTGTGCATGTGAAACTATGAATCCAAACTAAATGAATATTTCTAGAGGAATATTCCACTTTAGAAGAAGAACAATGCACTCAACTGAATCAAAAATATAAACAGCTGCATGGTGAAAACTAGACCCATGTAGAGTAGCTGAAATCATCTAAAGAGAGAGCAAAGGTTCTTGAGGATTTGAACCATGTCTGGAACACTCAATAAACTGATATGTTGCAGCCTTGAACAGCAAACCATGAGTGGTAAAATCAGCCCCAATTTTTAGGAGCAAGTGTCCAAGCGGATGCAGAATGTCTTCCTCTTTACTAGTTCTATGAGGAGATGAGCATGTGACCAAAGGTAGAGAAGCCATGGGACTCTGGAGAGAGAATGCTTGAGCTCCAAAATATGATATATCTTTAGAAATATCTAATTATTCACAAAATAAAATATCAGCATCCTCATAAGAGGAAACTAACACCAAATCCCCAGCAGCAAAATTGAAGAAGAACTGCAGTACTTGATTTTTCACACCGGAATTGGTGAGAGCAGCTACAAGCATGACTGAAAGCTCTTGGATTTTAAAATATGAAAAAAATAATATCAGATCAGAATGTAAATCAGATCTAAATAAGTTCACAATAGATCCAAAACTGTGAAATGAAATCAAATCCCCAGCAGCAGTTTTGTAGGAGACTTACGGTACTTGTTTCTTCACACCGTTGATGAGAATAGCTACAAGTAGTACTGAAGGTTTATGAACCTGAAATTTTGAACCAAGAAATATCAGATTATATCCAAATAAGATTGTATCAGATCCAATAAGGTTCATATCAGATCCAAAATTATGGTCAACCGAGACGGTGGATGCACATCTGTCTTTTTCTTTAAAATTCTGAATTTTTGTGCATGCAATCATGCAGGATTTTGCTGGAAGATCTAGATCATGGGGAGAGAATGTGTCACTCTTATAATCTGATATTTTTTCCAAAATATCCAAGGTATTACATATTTTCACACCAGCAGCAACATTAGAGGGAGAAAAATCAAATTTCTCTTCACTTTCGGAAGCAATTACTGGTAAATTTTGCACATAATTCAAAGGAAAATCACTGGTGAATGTTTGCATGGAAGTGCAGTAGTATTTTTCTTCAATATCAGAGATTATAATGTCTTCTTCTGTTTCATAAATATGAGGATATGAGATATAAGATATCTCATGAACTTCCGGAGAATCAGGAGAAGGAGTCACTGCATGGAAACTTTCTTCAATTCGAATTGAATGTGTAGAAGATTCTGCTTCATCTTCATCTTGAACAACTTCATGAAAGAGAGTAGAGGCCAAGAATTTTGAGTAAAGAACTATTGTGGTTCTAGCTGGGATCTCCAAAGTACTATTATGATCCTCATTATGCTTGCCAAAATTTCTGTCCAATATTGTCCAGAGATCCTTTGGGTATTCAGCAAAACCATTAAGATAGTACAAGCTACGAGAAAGGACCAGACATATTGCTCCAAAAGCTCTATCACCTTCATTTAGCCAGTCATTCTCATTCTCATAATACTCCTTTCCAAGTCCAATAGACACCTCATAGATACCTCGTCTCTTCAGAGATGCAGTCATCTTCAAATTCCATTCTGAATAGCTTGTGAATGGGTTAAGAAGAGGGATTGATGAGTCCATTTGAAGTTGTACCTGTTAAAATATGCAAATCAAAACAAAAAGGGCACCGTAAGGTCAGACAACCTGCACATTTTAGGCTTTCATCACACCCAACATAGTCAATCAAGCAAGCTTGATCAACAAGTTCTTTACTTGGGGTATTAAGTGGTAAGCCTTGGCTTCTGGTGCAGTGTTGTATTTTTGAGCTATTGCTCAAATTTCATGCATAAATCTGTCAAAAAACTTGTTTTTGAGAGATAGATCTTTGTCCCGCCATATTCTATGATACCATATTAATCTTTCACATTGATCTAGGAACTAAGAATCAATCTCATCAAAGAATAATCAACAAATACTCATGAAATGGTGTTAATCGGAACTAGAATGATTTCCTCTCTGTATATTCAATAAACAATGAATAGTTATAATACCAATTCCAAGAAATAGCTTGAATCCATGAGGAATTCAAATACCTAAGGAGGCAATTCGAATTCAATGGGTGAGTCTAGCTTAATTGACTCTCAACCATTGGTTCACACTCAGTTAACCACTTGACCAAAACCCTAATTGACTCACCAAACCCCAACTGAAGTCGGAGTGCAATAAATGACCGAATCTCAACTGAAGGAGATCAAACACATGTCATAGCAAGCCAACCATCAAGTGCTAGTGCTCCATGACTTCAATGAACCCCGATGAGGTTAACTGAAGCTGAACTGACCATCAAAAGTTGGTGGAGGCACCCTGTTGACTCCAGATCATTAAATAATAATAAATAATCATTAAATAATATATTTAATGAGAGGAGACATTTTAACTGACTGGTTGAATTTATTGTAACCATCAGTTAGCAATTAGGTGCATTAATATCACTCATATCACCCCCGGAGTGCTCCAGTTAGCCTCCTTGACTGTAGGAGAAGGCTAAGTTAGCCTCCTTAATTGCAGGTAGGCATGGGTGTGACTGGATGATGGCAATTAATGCTCCACTGACGTCAATTAATGTCAATTATACTTAGGATAGTTGTTTAACTAGGCCAATTTGACCAAAAAGAGTGTGTATGATGGTAAATGTCTCCAACACTTGTTCCCCGATCACTACTGCATCATCGAAAGACTTTCCCTTTGGCCACATGAGGACTTGGCCGTCTACAAATGAAACCCTCATTCCTTTTGCATCCAATGTAGATATGGAGAGGAGGTTCTTCTTTAGTCCATGTACAAACAATACATATTTCATCTTGATAGACTTTCCAGAGTCTAGATTGTATGAGGATTCACCACTACCTTTTATTGGATATTGGTAGTGATCTCCGTGTTTCACCTTGTGAGGTAATTCATGTTCAGATAGTTTCACAAAGGATTCCTTGAATCCTGTCATATGTTTGGAAGCACCACTATCTATAAGCCAATCATTGCTGCCATGTGTGATAGTTCTTGTGAGAGCATAAATCAGAACATATTCTTCATCAGTTGAAGAATCATCACTTTCTTGTCTATTTCTCTTTGTGTAAGTTTCATCATCCTTTGCGGCATGAGCATGATGTCTTCTCTTATTTCCCTTCTTCTTGTGAGAGATACTTTTGTTTCTAGGACAAGATCTAGCAAAGTGTCCTCTTTCATCACATGTATAGCAAATGAACTTAGACTTATCTCTAGGATTTCTAAAGTTATTCCTTTGATGAGAGTACTTACCTCTTTGGTGGCTAGATATGGTTTTCTTGGATTGTACTGTGAGAGCTTGATCTTCACTTCCCATATTTTTCTTCTCGAGCTGCTATTTGAGCTTCTTCCTGAGAGAATTCTTCCCATAGTCTGCTGCACTTGAATAACTTCTTTCTTGCACAAATCCCCTGAATGAAAGAGACCCATGTCCTAGGGAAACCATTCAAGGTGGTCATTACAATCTCTGCACTCTCCACTTCTTCATCTACTGCTTCAAGTTGTTCTTTGATCTGGGAGACCCTTGTGATGTATGACTGTATGGTCTCTGCATTATGGATCTTCACATTCTTTAACTGGTTCCTCAAAGTCATCTTCCAGTTTATGTTCTTTCCTTTAAATGGTTTGGTTAGGGCATCAAACATAACTTTAGGTATCTTTAGGGAGGACACCTGTGGTAAGAGGTAATCCTTGATTGAATAAGCAATAATACTCTTAGCCATAACCAAATTCTTCTTATGTAAGTCCTTAGCCTCATCTCCCTCTAGAACTGGAATCTCCTCATTGATGTAGGAATCCAACTCATTTTCTTCCAGGACCAGGGAGATCCTATACTTCCAGGCACAGAAGTTATCAGCTCCCTCAATATTTTCATCAAGCTTGGTATGATGAGACATCTTAACTAAGAACCTCAAATGGAAATACAAAATATTTAGATCTTACCAGGTCAAGATGTTAGATCTGGATTTGGAGCTGAATTTTTGCAGTGATAGATCAGGAGCAGATTAGGGTTTTACTTCCCCGGAGTTCTGTCCAACCAAAAGCTTTGATCTTGATCTCTAAACTTTTATTTTGAGGAGGAGATGAATACAAGCCTAGGCTCACTCAAAAATTCCACTTTTGTGGACAGCCCTAATTTTCGGCACCAGTGTCGAGTCAAAAACTGAAAATGCTCAGAATCAGATTATGCTTCGACAAAAAGATGCGCCCTGGGGAGGAGAGTCAGTCCAACCTTCTTTTGCTGAAAATATTTGGAGAGAGATCCAAAAAGTAGGAATCCCTAGTTCTTGCAGCTGCACAGTGTCTTCTTCTCACGTTAACTCTGATACCATGTTAGATTTTTATCATTTAAGCTACCATTAACTTAGGATTTTAACTAAGAGAATAACAAGCACAACAATCAAATACATAAGAAAATGAACACAAATATTTTCCTCAGGGAAACCATAAAGGAGAAAACCCCACAACTTCCTCAGAGATAGAATCAGCACCAAATAGCAAAGCCCCAAAAATAGTAAGATGATATCTCGATAGCAGTAGCCTCTTTCTTTCTATCCCTAGCAACTTCTTCTTCCTCAGCTATGCACTACAACTGAGTGTGAGTGAGTGTGTATGAGTGTGTGATAAATAGAGAGGCTCTCTCTCTATTTATACTAATTTCTAACTTTACAATGACTCACTAGGGCTGACTTCTCTAGGAGATTCTAATAACCGTAGTGCCCCATAACTGCGGGGACATTAACCCTTGAACAATAGGAGGGTTACCCACATTGACTTGAGATCACTTGTTTAAATTATAGAACCTTCCGATAGGAACATCAGGGCATGACATGACTCAAATACATTATAGACACTTCCCGAAATAAACATTGGGGTACAAGACATAATATATACAAGTGAATACATTCTGAAGTTACAAATACATCAACAAAATAAGAGAATAATAATTGGATAACAATCTCAGAAATCTTCCATTAATGATTATTCACATTATGGGTGAATATATAATACAACATTAATGAATAATTTGAGTACCTACACAGGTAGTTGAATATACCAACCTAGAGGGACTCTAGAGCTAACTAGGAGTGGGAAAATAACCACTATAGCTAACTAGTGCAACTACATATAACTAAAATAGTTAATGACCAGTTACAACTAGTTACAGTCAGTTAACTGAAGGGGGTAGGTGAACAAAGGTGCCTATATTCCCATGAATCATGAAAACTAGCGCTAGAGAAATTGGAAGTGATATAACTAATGGAGATCAGATTTTAACTAAGGATAATTGATATCCTATTGTCATGTCCCCACCTTTTTTAACACCAAGGCTCTTGACCTTGCTTAACACCTAAGGGTTCTAAATGGCAATAATTAATTAACCTAGGGAATTTTTCTAAAACAATCATGTATGAGGATTTTACTATGTTTGGTTTCTTGTTATTTTTAATTATTGTGTAATTAAATATGTCAAAAATAAGTTTCCATGTCAAGAGGGCTCGGTTGGGCAAGCCAGCTTCCTTATGAGGAAAACTAGAAACTATCAAAGGACTGCCAAAAAAAAGAAGACAAAGAAAAGGGGAAAGTACCAAAAGCCAAGAAAAGAAGTCAGCCACAAAAGAGGAAACTCTAGGCCAAAGGAGGGAGCACTTTCCATTAATAGGTTCAGTCAAAAAAGGAGGTAGGGCAGAAAAACTATCATAAGGAAAAAAAGAAAACTTTGGGCCAAAGGAGGGTGCAGTTTATATTCTTAGGTTTAATTACAAAAGAAGGAAGGCCACTAAAATTTTCATAAGGAAATGCAGACAACTCTAGGACTAAGGAGAGTGCCATTTGTAACTTGGATGAATGACATGGGAAGGGAAACATCTCACATGACACAGACTTGCCAATTTCTCAATGAGGGTGCACTACCTAGCTAGGGTTAGGGTTTTAGCAAGGGAAACTTGCTTAGCAGGTGATTGACTTTCCCAACAAGTCGAAAGTGGTCTATTTAATGATATTTTGATCTCCATTTCACATTTTTGTTAATGAATGATCTTTTTTTTTGTCAATCTTGGCTTCATATTGAGTGATGTTCCTCAGTCTCTTGGGAGATACACCACAAGTCCCTTACCCTCTCTTGTTTCTACTCTTCCATTTTCATTGTGGGTAATGGAGAGCTAATTCTCAGCACCCTAATATTCATATCCAACATATAAATAATCCAATCCCTCCATTGAAGTCGAGCTCCGGTGAAGGGAACTTCACCTACAATCCAATCCCCAGCTTGGTGTTAGATTTGGGCCTCCTTCCTTCAATTTTGGATCCCATTTTTTGGGAGATAAACCATCCAAAAATATTTTGGATATGATCATTCCAAATCCACTATTATTAATTCTGTAATACATTAATATTTATGTTCCAAAGAGCTCTCATGTTAAGTTTTCATCAGTGAGCCTTTATTTGCCCACTAGATGGGAATTTTTATGAGTTTATGTAATAAGAGTGAAGTAATGAACATAATAAGAACACATTAAATGATATGATATATTAGTCTCTGTAATACATCAGTAGAAATTGTGATTTCAATCTGGTACAAAATTCATGAATTTATGCACATCCCTGCTAGTTGACTAGGAAAATGTTACTAGTCTTACAGTTCTCTTCATTATAGAAGGTATATGCATAAAAATGTAATTCCAAAAGTTTTTGTAGGTATTTAAACTACCCCAATACCAATCACAACCCTAACGTAGTGATTTCTTTGAGTTCGTACCTTGTTTGGACTACCTTCTTTACATAGGGTCTCCTCGAGCCAAAATTGTCAAGTTTTCCCAAATCTTCCCAAACAACCCAAAATAAATCCATATATTTTCTTGAATATATGAAAATTAATTTTATAAATGTTTCTAGTCTGAACACACCTATGAATGCTACAAAAACTCTTGGTTGATTGGATGTGAAAAGTTCTTCCTAGTTGCATGGTTGGGTGACCCAAAATTGTGGGAGTAGGTTTCAACGGAGCTGATTACAAAACCTAAATGGTTCCTGATTTAAATGTGTTAGGGAATATAGTTTATATTTCCTATAATTTTTATTGGCTTCTGCCATTATCCCGCTTCCCTATTTACAAAGTATCAACAACATTCCCAGTTTTTTCCTAGTTTCAAGAGTTGACTTATAAGTGCAAATTTTCATTTAAAATTTTAATGAAATTTCCATCAGAGTTAATATTCTAATTTGTTACCATATCAGGGATATTATAGTGGTATCATACTAATGGTCCTCCATTCATGCTCTTTATATTCCTTAATGGGTCCAAAATTTAATTCTGATTTGAAAAGGGGAACCTCTGAAGAAAAGGAAGTTGCATATGTGGAAGCGAGATTCCATAAAGATATGGATGACAAGGATGAGTTCTGAAAGTTTGTGAGAAACATGTTGAAATTTTTGCAATACATTTCATCCAATATCATTGATTCTGGTCAAAAGGCCTGAGAATTCCTATCTAAGCAGTTGGGTGCTTGTTGTAAGTACAACAGATCCCATGTTATTTTTACACGGGAGCCCAATTACACATGCAAAGGTAAATGATTAAAATCATTTGTCCATTTCATGGCTTCTATTTTACTTATCTTGGTTTCTATAGTCTTCTAACTCGACAGAAACTTCAAAAATCCATGCTTGATTTGTGTGTTTCCAAGATGCAAAAAACTAGTTTTTGTTTGGAATTGTTTCAATCCTCATCCTACGGTCTTAATTATTTCACACAAATTATATATATGATGTTATTTTTGATGATTTCTTCACCATTTTAACCACTATAACTTGTTGTGGTACGTGAATTTACTTTGGGTTTTTTACCAAGCAACTTTGCCACTGTTCGCTTTGGTTAGACGTTAGTTTTTGAGTCGCCTTTCCTAATTTGAATTGCTTACTCTTGTTCTAGTATAAATTAGTTTTAATTTATAGTTTATGTGTTCAAAATAATATGTCAACCTAAAAAATTCCTCGAATTACCCGATGTAAAAACCTGCAGAAAGACATGCTGAACAAAGACCCAAATTTCGGTGTCTTCTCTGATACCAGTGGCCGGGTTAGTGAGACCTACCAGCTAGATTGGTCTAGAATCTATTCCATTTTTGAAAACGATGATATTTCATAATTTCAAGATGACAAACCCATTTACAAGAGAATTAGGGATTTTGGTATCCATATGATTGCTGCAAGACCTGCCGTTCTCCCTTACGAAGATGCAGTCAGATGGATTATTGATCATGCCAACCCAAAAGATTGTCATTTTAATAATAGCACTTGATTGATATTTGCCAATTTCCATTTTGAGACTTTTGTAAAAATTTATGCTCTCAAACCTTTTAGACAACTCCTGAATGCTGATTTCATCAAATCTGCTAAGTCCAGGCATAATTTTCACCAAATGTTGAAGTCTTGGATGAATGAACCATGTAAGTTTTCTCAGAGGAAAGATGACCTCTACTCTATTGAATGGTTTAAGAAACCCTATTCACCACTTGTAGCAATGTTTTGCAGGCTCTACAATCTCCCTAATTGTTCTTATTTTAAGGAAGAATGGGCTCTGATTTCCCGTCATGTTATAAGCATAGGAGAATCTCTCCCATGGGCTTCAATCCTTTCTTTAGAACTCAAAACAACCACACAAGAATTTTAGAAAGATACTTCTATGAAGAAACCTAATTTCTTCTTCTGTACCTACATTGTTGGCATCTTTTGCATTGAGTTTCGTTATCCTAATTTGGGATGGAGCTAGATACTACCAGCCCCTCCTGTACACATTTACCATGCAAATCTGTGGGACACCTACTATGTGACCAGATTTTATGACATTTGTGATAACTTCCTTGGCCGAGTCTATTTCTTAATTTTCAAGAAGGAAGCTCCTACTTTCTCTCCTAAAGCCAAAACCCTTATATCTACAATGGCAGATTGGTATGTCAGATGATCATTCACATACATCAGATTCTTTGGCACCAATGCTGCTCATATGCTACCAAGGGTTGTACCTGACAGATTGGTTCTTGAAGAAATATCGTTTCCAACAGTGACTGAAGGAATATATAAGAAGTGTGTAGCGCCAAAAAGAAAATTCTGGCCCAAGTTTCCTCAGACTCTTGGATCCTTGAGTATACCAGCCTACACCTCGGCATCAGGACTCGGCAATCACATAGTTTCACTCAAGTTGGGTTTTTCCAGTAAGAGACAGCATGATCCCAATGGGATTGTCAATTTACACCTTAAACAAAATCATTTCAAAGCAGGATACACTCATGAAGAAGTCCCAGATGACTTCATTTCTTAAGGAGTTGATACTTTCTCTGAGGTTTTGGCTAGGGCTAAAAGTAAAGAAGAGCAGAGTCAAATACTGCTATATCAAAAGAAAGTTAGAGACAGGGTTTGACACTACAGGGAAATGGAATTAGATATTCAAGAAAAGATGATAAGAGACAGAGAAGAAAAGGAGGCCCAAATAGCAGCAAAAGAGGCTAAAGCAGCTAAAGACCCTTCCATAGCATCAAGTTCAGCCACAGATAAAGGTAAAAGTACCATGGAAGACATTCCACATATCAGCAGGTTAAATCCTTAATACATACTTCAGAGCAAATTAAGGACAAGATGATCAGGATGACTTTGGCATTGGACACTCAAGAAATTGCAACTTCTCAACCAGATGAAGCTACTCAGGTAACTACTGTTGTTGATAAAACTCAATTTGAACAAACTTATGTTGAGAAGAAGCCACTCAAGTAATTTATTTTTCAAGTTTCATCATTCCCTACTTCTACTATAGATTTGACCAATTCAGAAGAGGAGGATGAAAGACTTTCCCCTGCGCTTGTCACTAAGGAACCTAGAAAGGGTAATAAATTGCAGAAGTTCATGAATGTGTTTAGTGGCAGCAATGCGAGCTCTTCATCAACTCTCCAAAAATTGCAATCTTCTTCTCAGCCGTGTCCAGCATCTTCATCTTTACTCCTCTCATCGATCCTATCCTTATCTTCCTTTCCTACTGGTTCTACCATGACACGCCAGATGTCTCAGCTATATCATCACACCACATGTCTACCTCATTGTATTACACCTGTCTCTATACAAATGCCTATTCCACCATCCACTATATCTCTAGTCTTTAAGGTTCCACTGCATAGTCCTTCTTTTAGTTCAATACCATCTCCTTTTCATGAGAAAGCCTCAACACTTTCACCATCATCACTTCGAGTTACCACCATGTAGGTTTCATCCATTGAGACTTATGTTCCAAATAATCCTTCAACTCCTGAAGTGACTATTATCCATAGTAGTACTTCCTCTTCACTCACCTCTCATATTACTATGCCCATGCCTTCTTATACTATGATTCAAACCTCCTCTTTGATATCTACAGGTATTGATGTACCCCCCATTTATGAGATAAGAGATGAATTCAATAAAGAATTTGTAATATCTCTGGGAGAGTATCATTATAGAGAATCTGATAAATTAGTGGTTAAGAGAGAAAAAAGAGGAGTAGAGATCAAAGTGATGTGGATACATCTCTTTCAAATGAAATTGTATGGACTCAATGATCTGGTGATCCATGGGTGGATGCTACAAGTGTTGCTTCTATCCTAGGGGCTTTTACAGGTGCTAACTTTGATGCTATCAATACTCTGAACAAGGAATTCAATAAGAAGAAGGCATATAATATTAGATTAAAGGAGAAATTGGAACAGGTCAAAAGACAACATGAGTACCAAATTACTAATTTGGTAAAGATATATGATGAGAGGTATACTGATTTACAAGTAAAGAATGTTTCTCTTCAGGATGAGTTACAGAAAGTGAAGACTACCAATGCTACTTTGGCACAAAAGGTAAATTTGTTAGAAAAACAGTATGAAGATGAAACTGCAAGTGCATCTTCATCTTCATTTTCTAAGTTTTCTGAGGAGGAATTCAAGGAGCCGGATCTCCAAACCAATAGGGAGCATCATGATTTAGTCAATGAGTTGTTTAAAACTCTGGATAACTTTTTTGAAACTCATGTTACTTTTGATAAAATGTCTTTTTCTTTAGAAGATATGGTTGAAAAAAGGAAACAAGCATCATAAGCATATGATGAAGTTACGGACTGGGAAAGGTATATGAAAGACAATCCAGACAACATTACCATTCTTAACAACTTCTAGTTAAAGAAAATTAGGACTATCCTGCAAGCTTGGGAGGATCTAAATGAAATGGTTGATGGAGCTATCAATAAGGAACAAGCCATTTGTGGTAGGAGATGGTACGCTGTAGACAATCTCATAGATGGTTTATCTTTTCTTGCAATGGTACTCATTGACAAGGTATGTCCACCAGGGTTAATGATTGAATAGGTTGAGCAGTGAAGAGATGAAGTAGAAGAGAAGATCAAGGAGTTTGATCATGTCAGTATAGATGATGTGGATCGGTTAATAAAACAACTAGTTGCAATTGAAGGAAAAATCCACATCTATATTTGGTTTTTGCATAAGCTACCTAAAAATGAAATAGAAGATCACAAGTGCAATGCCTAACTTGGAATTGAATTTGATAGCTATCCTGATATTGAGGAATTGTTAGGCATATGGAAAATATGGAGTGATTTTCTGGGATATTCGTTTTGTTTATATTTTTTGATCCCCTTTTGAGGGAAATTTATTCTTTTGTAATAATTTTTTAAGAGGAAGTTTTCAAATGTTTTAGGGGACTTTTGGAGAAGAAAAGATTGGCACAAGAGACTGAAAAACACCTCTATTTTTCCTGAGGTTTATGTAATTTATTGCTAAACTTTGAATTAATGCTGTCATTGTATTTCATATCTCTTTTCAATGATCTGATTGAATTTCTTTGACAGATCTCAATTTTTCTTGTTTCAAATGACCAGATGATGCTGTGGTTTACTTGTAATCAATAAATGTGTTTATTCATAACCTAAATATATCTTGTGATAAATGTGTTTAAATTAATGGACTTTATGTTATGTACAAGCTGTGAAGCAATGCATGCATGAAGAATTAATGAACTAGAATATTCCACATCATATCACATGAAGAACGATGACAAAGAAACAAAATCATAAATGGATCATGGTTTAGCCAATAGAAATCAAGCACCCAATCGTCAACATGGCCAACAAACCAATAGAAAATCTACTCAAAATCTAGATTTATGAACAAATTTTAGTTATAGGTCATTTGGATGTTCATCGAGACGCCCATTCTGACCACATGTTTTTAACAAACAATAAATTTTGGGCTATATTTTTGGGAAAACATAAGCGATATTGAAAATTTTGGCACATGAGTTTTGTGAAGAATAGACCCATTTGAATCACGATGAGGAATTTTTGCAAAATTCAAATCCAATTGGGAGAAAATCGTGGTTGTTTGAAACCAATGTTTCCAGAAATTGTTGTTGGTCGTTTTCTAAATTCCCTCCTATTTTGATGGGTAGTTGTTACAGCAAGAGCCTCTATTTTTAGCAAGAGGTGGTCGGCCTGATCTCCATTGTAATCATCATATAAATACCTCTTTGGTTTTGAAGAGGCAAAGGAGGAAAAAAGCTTTGTAAAACTTTGCTTTAGTTTAATAAATATACTATGTTTCAGCTGTTGATGAGTATTTTCATTCTCTGTTGCTGACTAATCTAAGTTAGACACAACCGCTAATTGCTGAGAAGGTACCCTCAGCATCCAAAGGTTCCATTTGTGTATATTTCATTATTTTTTTTCTATAGATAAGTAGTTTTCACTTTTAGTACTTAACTTGGTTTTCCTGTAGATGGTGTTGTTTTGTTTCCTGTAATATATTTCTTGTTGTTAATACAATTTACATATTCAGAATTTAAATGACTGGTCATTCATACCTCCTTTTAACTTGTCTTTTCATTTTTCATTCGCAATTATCTAGAATTCGTATTATTCTAGTAGTTCAAGCTTAGTTTAAGACTAAATTTAGTTTTGTTAATTTTCTTGTAGCTATAGATTAAATTACTTTACCTTTTAGATCTATTTTACTATGCAATAGATAATGATGTCTTTTAATTATGAATTGAGTATAAGTTATTTTATAGATTGAATTTAATCAATAAGTAGTGTTAGGTCATGTTTTTGTTTTCCATTGTTTTTTTATACTTTTATTTTATATTTTGGATCTTGTTTACTTTTTGTTTCTAGAAAATTTTGTTGATAAGGACAATATTAATTTTACCATTTGACTTTCATGATTTTTTATTTCTTAGCTTATTTTTACAAGTTTTGTTTGATTTTATTATCGAGGGACTTATATAAGGCATATATGGATTCAAAAAGTCTAAAAATAGCATGAAAGTCAAATTGGGATTCCTAAACCAAGTTCCAACTCTTATCATTAGCTTAAAATTTTGAAAATCATTAACTTGTACTTTCTTGTAGCACAAGACAAAAACAGATGCATAGAGGTGCTACAAGAAAATTGTGCGAGCTAAAATCATCATATTTTGGTCCAATTTCTTCGGGATTCTCACACCTGAGGTGTCAATCACACTGTGTGATGGTTTTGATACGTGTCTTTTGCAGTTTAATCACTAAGGCAGGTGGAATATTATCATGAGGGTGAAATCGTGGCAGTCGTTTGCAGAAGCAGATATAATAATGATAGCAGAGTATAATGGAAGAAAGGTGTATGGAATGATGTTTTTATCTGAAATGCCCGAAGAGTAAGATCGTGGCAAGAAATCAGTTCTTGATAATTGGGATTTTGAAACTGAGTGAGAATTAGGGCTTGTAGGAGCGATTAGCTGGAGTTGTCTAAGTGGTCAGAGAAAGGTGGAGCATGCAATTCGATACCTAACAATTGAAATAACCATATTCCAGCATTTGAATTGGTCATTTTAACAGGTAGTCCGCGTGCCATTACCAAGGTTTTTAAATTTGGGTTTTTTCTAAAAAATTACTAATGACAGATTTGAAGGAAAAATACTAATTTTAGACCTAATCCATGTTAAATGATGAATTATTAGTCAATGCATTTAAAGTATTCATCATTTAAATAGAAGAATTCAGAGCAGAGCCTTTTTGGATGTCCCTATACTGTATTCTATGTTAGTTTTTTAAGGTTTGAATACAATCAGACTGTGGTGCATTGATAGAAGTTGTTTAACCATAAGCTCAAAATGAAAAAGAGTGGAAAAACCAATAGGGCAGAACCCTCAGACTTAAGCTGGATGAAGAATTTTCTAGATTGTGCACAGTTGTTTTCAGATGTAGGATGGTTAATGTTCTTCAAAAATATTGAAAGTTATCATGCAGAGGTTTCTTACAAATTTGCTCCATGTCTAGACAAGGATATAGTGTGTTTTGACACCTTGAGTTTCAAATTAACTAGGGAGTTAATAGCTGAAGCAACAGGGATTTTGGATGAGGGAGATTTCTGGTTCAAAAAGGTTCCTTTCACCTTTAATGCTCAGAGATACTTTCTTCCTAGTGTAGTTGCAGATTGGGGAAAAGGTGTTCCAATTCAAAACTTTAAACCTGAGTGGATTGAGCCTATTAAAGTCTTGCAGAGCTATGTCACTTGTGAGGGTAGATTTGCCTTTGTTTTCAAATATCACTTTAGGTTCCTCCAACATCTCAGTAATGAGTATAAAATGAACCTACATTTCTTCTTTTTGAAAAGCTTACAGAAGACATCATGTAGGGTGAGAGAGCACCATGATCATACAAAGCAATATGTTTTTCACCATGGACTCATTAAGCTCATCATAAGTACTGTATTGCAGAAAAGGGAGAAGACATGGGAGCATTTCAGTTTTTGGTCAGGTTTCAAGATTGATAAGGAGGAACAATCTTAGAGAAGACAAGTAGATAAAGGTCAAACTCTGGTTAAGAAGCTTAGAAAAAAGGTAACAGTCAAGGGTGAAGAAAATGATAAACCGGAAGAAGCTTCAAAACAGGAAAATAAAAACTTTGAATTTGAGCAGCGAGTTAGTGATGAGGATAGCAAGATTTTACAGTCAGAAATTAAAGAAGCTAAACCTGTTGTAGATGTTTTACCTGCAGAATCAATTCAAAATGTAAAATAAGATATTGAGGAGAAAAAGCAAATCCCTATTATAGTACTATTAGAGGAGGATGAAAAATACCTATTTGATGAGGCTAGAATTCCTGTTACTAATGAAGCTAGGGTTTGTGCTGAGCAAGAAGTCCACACTCATTGTGATGAGGAAACAGTGTCAAGAAGGAAAAAATGAAGGTTGTTGAATTTGCCTCGATAACTCATCAAGGAAAGGCTCTTAAGATGTTGGGAGAGATTGCAGCAGTATGGAGACCTAAAACAAGGCCGAAGAACAAACTTAGATTAAACATGAAAAAGCTACTGAATCCCAAATTGGCTAAAGAAAAGGTTACAGTGATAGAGGATTCATCATCTGAAAAGAAATTGCATGATAGTGAAGATGGAAATGAAGGTAAAAAACCAATAGAATCAAAAGGAAAATCTGTCATGATTGATACCAAGATCTCTGATATATTTATGGAGATTCAAAATCAAATGTTTCAAGAACAACAACAAAGTGAGGTAAAACGTTCCTGTTTAGAGAAGAAGAAGATGGTTGAAGAAGAAGTTCCATGCAATGCTGAAAATGAAGAACATCCAAAGTTTCTTGTGACCTCCGTAGAACTTATGAACGAAGATGAAGAAATCTATAAAAGACTAAAAATCCCATGGACACCAGAAGGGATCCAAACAATACCAAGAGATAAATGTATTGATTCTGAAAAAGAAAACCTACAAAGAAGCATTAAGCAATATAAGTATCAAATTGAATATATGCATGAAGCTAATGATGGGTTAGTTACTGCAAACAAGAGACTTAGAGAATATTTGGAGGAAGTTAACAGGCATTACCAGGAGTTGATTACTGTTTCAAGAGAAGCACTTAAAAGGAAAAGGCAAACAGAAAATCAGTTCACAAAGTTAAAGCAAACCATCCAGGAGCTGCAATAGCATAATGAGGAGCTAGCAAGGAGGATTGCACACATGGAGGCAGATCAATTAAATGCGAGAAGGAAAGCTCAAGCCTTGGGGGGAATTGCTTTACTTGATGAAGCAGCTAAAGATTTGTAAAGTTAGTTAGGAAAGTCAGTTATTAGTTAAGTTTGGAAAGTTATTTTATTTTTGTATAAGGATAATTTAGAGTGAACTATTCGAAGGATAGTCTAAAAACAATTAGGGTTCAGTTATTCAACTGATTTTGAAAGATAGGATAAATGTAAGTCTAAAAGAAGACAAATGGTTCGATTTTTTGCTGACAAGGGGAGGCTATCAGGCTTTGTTTATGAGCTAAGTAAAAAATCTTATGTGTTTTTTGAAGACTGAACTATGAAATATATGCACTATATGCCCTTCAGATTATTGACTAGTTTCATTTATAATTTGTGTTAATTACTTAGCCGGTATAATCATTTCTTGTTTAATGTTTTTATGCTTGGAATGCTTGCTAACTGTGGGTGAAATTCAGCATTGTGTTTTCTATTGGATTATGGTTTATGTGTTATACATCTCAGTCATTCAAATGCTCATGCTTTAGTGTTTACTTTGGTTTTATGAATGTTTTCCCTCTTGTCTTCAAACTGCCCAACCAAAAACCTTGAATACCCTAAAAACCCTATTTTACTTTATTGTGATTATTGAGATTGTGTTGGCTTGTTCTCTTGTAGTCTAGGAACAATTTCTGGCATAAACAAGTAGGTTTAATTTATGTCTTTTACATTTCATTATCATGTTCATGGATCAATTGATCTCAAAATCATTTAGATTAATGATTTCTTCAAATTTTAGTTCTTTCTCTTTGCAGACTGTCATTCAGATAGCCTATTCTTTATGTCATCCTGACCTATGTTCCAGTCTATTATCCATCCTTTCATTCAACCCTTAATGTTGTCAATTTGTTTTAAGCCTATTTATTTATCTTTTTTATTATGTTTCGTCTGTGGTGGTTAAGTAATGGTTATGTTTGCCTCTAGGACCATAGGTTAGATCATTTAAAGCATTTATTAAAGTTTTATGTTGATCTATTTGTAACTTCAGAATGTATTCACTTGTATATTTCATATATTGTACCCCGATGTTTATTCTGGGAAGTGTCTGTAATGTATTTGAGTCATGTCATGCCCCAGCGTTCCTATAAGGAGATTCAATAATATAAACAAGTCATGTTAAGTCATTGTGGGTAACCATCCTATTGTTCAAGGGTTAAAGTCCCCATAGTTGTGGGGGCCCTAGGGTTATTAGACTATCGTAGCGAAGTCATCCCTAGGTGATTTATTGTAAGTCAAGGCAATAGTCCCCACTGTTTTGTTAAGGATAACCCTCCTTGATGATCAAAGGGGCGAATTCCCCATTAGTTGTGGGGCACTAGGGTTATTAGACTCTCCTAGAGATGTCTGCTCTAGTAAGTAATTGTTAAATGAGGCCGACATGTTGGAGTAGAAATTAAGTGAATAAAAGAATATAAATAGAGAGTGGGCCTCTCTATTTATCACACACACACTTACTCATTGGGGTGTATGAGTGAGAGAAAAGAAGCTAGGATCAAAGAGAGAGACTACTGCTGTCAGGAGATCATCTTTATGTTTTTCAGGTTTTACTTTTGGTGTTGATTCTATCTCTAAGGAAGTTATAGGGTTTTCTCCTTTATGGATTCCCTAAGGAAAATCTTTGTGTCTATTGTCTCTTGTGTTTGATTATTGTGCTTGTTATTCTCTCAATTAAAGATCCTAATATAATGCTAGCTTGAATGATAAAAATCTAACATGGTATCAGAGCTAACCTGAAAAGAAGACATTGTACAGCTACAGAGGCTGGGGCTTCTTATTTTTTGGGTCTCTCTCCAAAATCCATCAACAAAAGTATGCTATGCTAACTCTCCATTAAAGGGCGCATCTTTCTGTTGAAGCGGAATTCGATTCTGAGCATTTCCAGTTTTTGGTGTGGGAAATTAGGGCTTCTTATAGAAGAGGAAATTTTGAGTGCACCTGGCATAGGATTTCTCTCCTCATCAAAAACAAAATTTAGAGACCTGGGTTGATATTTTTGGCTGGGTATAACTCCGGGAAAGTCAAACCCTAGTTTGACCCTAGAACAAAAAAACCCTAAAATACTAAAACTTATACGTTTTGGTACATTCGCTATATCCGAGGTTGGATAAGGATTAGGAGCGAAAAATTTCATAGGACAATGATAAAATCCTATTTTACACTGTGCCCAAAGCTCAGCCTCATATTCACTATATTCTAGGATATATGATCCCTCCAAGTTAGGGTTCCAGCGTCTCCTAGGATTCATCCCCAAACAAGACACCTGGGGAGCATTGTTATATCTTGGGATACGAAGGTCCAAATGAAATTTCTAAAGATGTTCCAAAAAGGGAACCAACATTAATTTCTATGGTCCAAGTTTCATACTGATAAGATTAAATAGTAACATATGGAATTCCATACACCTTCTCTATGCTGAATAGTCCTGAAACAGGTCACCTTGGGAAAACGCTCATAAGTCCCAATTGGTGAAACCAATTATGATGAAACCTATGATGTTGCAACAGGGATAGGAGAGGCTACCTCATTGTGAAGTTTCAGACACATAGGAGAAGTAATTTTGGAGAGACTATAGAAACAGTATTAGGAATTTCTGCTGAAGAAATTGGAAAACTAGGGCTTCCTGTTTCGAGAGTTTCCCTCCATTGTTTTCAGAAAAGGAGTACATTGGACAGCTCGCCTTAAAGAAGTCTATCTTTCTAGGAAATCCAATCTAAAATATTCCAAGTTTTGAAAATTAGGGTTTCTCTAATGAACCCTAGATCAGCCAGCTCCGGAACCAGGGCAGACACCTCAAATCACCAAGATCTAATCTTTTGCTATTTTAATTTGAGGTTCTCATTTCAAAATGATCTATCGCATCAGCTTGACGATAAGATTGGTGAAGTTTACAAATTCCAAGCATGGAATGTATATGATCTCTCTGAATAAAATGAACTAGACACCCACATGAGTGGAGAGGTTCCAATTCCAAAAGGAGATGAGGCTAAAAGCCTTACACAAGAAGAACTTTGTCAAGGCCAAGAATATCATTGTTGATTCAATCATGGCTCACCTTATACAACAAATGTCTTCCCTAAAGACACCGAAAGAGATGTTTTATTCCTTGACAAAGCTATTTGAAGGGAAGAACATAAATCAGAAGATGACCTTAAGAAACCAGCTGAAGAATTTGAAGATCCAGAATGCAGAGACCATACAGTAATACTTTACAAGGGTCTCTCAAATCAAAGAACAACTTGAAGAGGTAGAAGAAGAAGTGGTGATAGCCACCTTGAATGGAATCCCGGGATCATGGGATTCATTTAAGCGAGGAATGTGTGCCAGAAGGAAGTGATTACTTTCATCAGACTCTGGGAAGAATAAGAAGCTCGACTCATGATAATAGAAGAGAAGATGGGAGCAACTGAAGAACAAGCTCTCACCTTCCAAAGAAGATCCCTCAAGTGATGAGGAATACGAAGGACTCAACTCTTGAAGAAACTCTTATCCATCTTAGCATTTGGATAAGAAATGATGAATGAAGAAGATGATGAAGTGGAAGGCTCAAGAAGGAGTCTACCCACGAAACAAATAAAGATAAGTATTCAATTATCATTTCATGATATTGTTTTGTTATGCATTTGTTTATATTCAGTTGATGTATTATGCATGGTAGAATGTTTGCATTAATGACAGTATACTACTAATATGCATGTGATGGGTAAGTATCTCATGGTGCTATACAACTCTTCATTGCTACTTATCTAGAATGAAACCTCTTTGCTGACATATTGGATTAGTGCACAATCTCAATATTGTCATGGTAGAGATGGAAGGCATCTAGAAAGTTTCTGTGAGATATGGATGATTGTTGTATTGGATAAAAAAGTTGCATAATCATATATTTTGATGCAAAAGAATTTTTCATTATGAATATGCCTTATGAAATGTTTATAAGAATACAAATAAAGCATTTGAATTGTAGGAAAGATCGGGTAGAATCACCTACAAGAAAATAAGGATGAGAATTGTTCCGAAGAAGAAGTGACAACAGATAAAGAATAATATGACGAATGCAATCATATCATTGATACAAAATCTTCCAGCTATGAAGAAGTAACCAAGAAGAAAGGGAAGACCAGTTCAAGAAGAATGATGTCTAGGATGCAGTATCGATACATGAAGGGAAGTTCATAGTTCCATCATGCAGTAGATGGAAACATCGTGGGATACAAGGCAGGATTCATAGCACAAGAATCCTCATGGAAAGAAGGAATAGACTACAAAGAGACATTTGCAACCACTGGAAGTGAAGTCACATCACAGGAAGAATCATGCATGCAAATGAAAGAAGGCCTTGTATGAGCTCAAAAGAAACCCATGGGATAACACATACATGAGGAGCTTGATGAAGATATGAACATTTGCTACAAGGTTGAAGATAAATTTTTAAAATAGAGGATCTTGGTATCCAGTGATCCTAGACGGATACATAGAATATTAGTAGTAGAGGAAACTACTGATCACTCCGGTACATAATGTTTTAGTACATAGAGTACGAAATACAGAGGGAGAATGATGCTCCGCTTCAGAGGGAGTGACTGCAGAAGATCCCGAGGTTCAACATGGTATGACAGGATGGACAGATTACTGATGAATCTATGATTTAGTGAGAGTAAAGTGGATTCCAACCTTTTCTTCAAGGTTGAAGGTGGAAGACTAGTGATGCTCATGTTATATGTTGATGACTTGTTCCTGACAGTAAAGAGGAACTCATTAAAGTTGTAAGAAGGAGACTTGCTAATGAGTTCGAGATGAAGGAATTGGATATGATGCACTACTTTCTAAGCATGGAGGTGTGACAGAATCTCCTTGGGACAATGGAAGTATGTAGTAGAAATCCTGAAGAGGTTTAGGATGATGGACTACAAGGCCATGACCAAATGTATGGAATCAAACCTGAAGCTATTGAGTGCTGCTTCATTAGATTTGGTTAATGCCATGATGTATCATCAGATGATTGGGTCCTTGATGTACCTAATGAATACAAGACCGGATATTTGCTTTGCTGTGAACACCTTGAGCCAGTTCCTAATATATCAGAGACATGTTCACTTGATTGTTGCAAAGCATATTATGAGGTACCTGAGGGGTACAGTTGATTATGGGATCAAGTATGAGGTGAATCAAAATATTAACCTTTAGGGTTATGTTGATTCAGATTGGGTAGGTAGTGCCATCGATAGGAAGAGCACTTCAGGGTGTTGCTTCAATATGGGAATAGGTGTGATCTCTTGGTTTAGTAGGAAGCAATGCTATGTGGAACTGAGTAAAGTTGAAGAAGAGTATGTCGCAGCTTGTTCATCTAGTTGTGAGGCAGTATGGCTGAGGAAGCTACTGTCTGATTTCTTTGATCTCTAGTTAGATGCTACTTGTATATATTGTGACAACTAGAGTTGTGTGAAGTTGTCAGAGAATCTGATGTTCCATGACAAGTCGAAGCATATTGTGATCAAGTATCACTATATCATGGATATGGTGCAGAAAGGAGCAGTGAATCTCTAGTATGTTGCGACGAATGAACATATAACTGATGTGTTGACGAAGCCATTGTCCAGTGTGCAGTTTGAGTACTTCAAGGATAAGCTTGGTGTTCTCTAGATCGAGGTTCCCTCCAAAGGGAAGTGATGAGTCCATGACCCATTCTGACATGGTGAGAGGATTGGTTCCTTCCATGGTCAGACGCAAGGGCTGAGCCATTATGTCATGGTGAAAGGATTGGTTTTTTTCCATGTCTAATATGAGTGCTAAGTCATTCTGATGTGACTATAGGATTGGTTCCTACATGATCAGATATAAATGTTGAATTCCATTCTTGGAATGGAGACACCTGATCAGTTACCAGGAATACTCATCTTGGTGCTGAGATGCCATTATCTGGGAGAATGGAGGCACCTAGTCAGTTACTAGGATTACTCAATCTGGGACTGAGGGCGATTCTGATGTTACTATGGGATTGGTTCCTACATCATCAGATATAAGTGCAGGGCCATTCTGATGTGACTATGGGATTGGTTCCTACATGATCAGATATAAGTGGAGAGACATTCTGATGTGACTATGGGATTGGTTCCTACATGATCAGATGTAATTGTAGATCCCTTTCAACATGTAGGTTGGATTGGTTCCTTGCATGGTCAAATGTAAGTGCAGATCCTTTCTGACATAGATGACTGGATTGGTTCCTCTCATGGTCAGATGTGAGTGCTAGGCCTTTCTGACATATATGACTGGATTGGTTCCTCTCATTGTTAGATGTGAGTGTTGGGCGTGCCTTTCTAACATGGTGTTGAATGTGTTCCTCTCATGGTCATATGTAAGTGTTGGGTGGGCCATTCTGACTTAGGATCAGATATAAGCACTGAAGAAGACCTACATGGAGGCTATGCCTACAACCATCATGAAAAATGGTTGGCTCTGTAGAACTTCCTGTGACGAGAAGAATCAAGAGATAACACTTGTGATGATGACCCAGCAGAGATGTTCCAGAACCAGAGATGATCCAGATCGAGTGATGATCCAGATCTAGTGATGAAGATGACTTGAAGAAGAAGATGACTTGAAGATGAAGATGATGAGAACTTAACGTTGATTTAGATGATACAAAGAAGAAGACTTGTGCTGATAAATTGTGTTGAGACAATACCTTCCTAGTTAAGAGGGAGTGTTGATGTATTTGTAACTTCAGAATGTATTCACTTGTATATTTCATATATTGTACCCCGATGTTTATTCTGGGAAGTGTCTGTAATGTATTTGAGTCATGTCATTCCTTGATGTTCCTATCGGGAGATTAAATAATATAAACAAGTCATGTTAAGTCATTGTGGGTAACCCTGCTATTGTTCAAGGGTTAAAGTCCCCAAATTTGTGGGTCCCTAGGGTTATTAGACTATCCTAGAGAAGTTGGCCCTAGGTGAGTTATTGTAAGTCGGGGCAATAGTCCCCACCTTTGTGTTAAGGATAACCATCCTTGTTGATCAAAGGGGAAAATTCCCCACAAGTTGTGGGGTACTATGGTTATTAGACTCTCCTAGAGATGTCGGCTCTAGTAAGTAATTATTAAGTGAGGCCGACATGTTGGAGTGGACATTAAGTGAACGAAAGAATATAAATAGAGAGTGAGCCTCTCTATTTATCACACACACACTCACTCACTGGGACGTATGAGTGAGAGAAAATAAGCTGGGATCAGAGAGAGAGACTACTGTTGTCGGGAGATCATCTTTATGTTTTTTGGGTCTTAATTTTGGTGCTAATTCTATCTCTGAGGAAGTTGTGGGGTTTTCTCCTTTATGGTTTCCTCGAGAAAAATATTTGTGTCTATTGTCTCTTGTGATTGATTGTTGTGATTGCTATTCTCTCAGTTAAAGGTCCTAATATAATGCTAGCTTGAATGATAAAAATATAACATTGTATTCCTATTTTTCTCCTTTCACCCTATTTTGTTTTGGTTGATTGTGGTTTCTGATTTCTTTCTTCAATATCGTTGTAATGTTTTGTAATTATATATTTGGTTTAGATTGTTTTCATTTTTCCCTTCGTATTAGATGCATTGTTTTTTAGTATTTTAAAGTTTGATGATAAAAGTTCACATAACCTAGTTTATTGTAAGTTTACTTTTCAAGTTGTAAATCAGTTGCCAATGATCTTCTTATGATTGGTTAAGGTTCATTAGTTTATGGTATAGTTTTCTGAAGAGGTAGAGTAGAAGTATTTTGTTTTTCTGTTGTAGGTTTGCTTACAGATTGAATATATTTCTAGTTATTATTTTGTAGTTAGTTTTGGGTTTGATTATAAAGCTCCAAGTTTAGTTTGCTTTAATTAGTTTATTGTTTTGCAACGCATTTATTTATGTTTTGTATTTAGAATAATATTTTCTTTGCTTTCTACAAATCCGCAGTTACTTGTTTTTCTTTCTATGAATTTGCAATTAAATAGTTCATTGCTTTCCATAAATGAGTTGCACTTGTCCATAAATGAGTTGCACTTGCATTCTTAGATAGGAATTTATTTTTGTATACATGGAATAGTCTCCAATTTATAATATAGATCAGATAATTTGTTGCAAGTAGTTAATTTTGCTCTCATTAGTTAAATCACTTTCAGACCAAGCGACTTCTTTCTAGATTAGTATTTGCACTTCCCTTCCATGGAATAGATTAGCATAGCATTAGACTAGTTTGAATCTCAATTATTAATTAGTTTCCTTCCTTTATAGAATATATTAATATAACATTAGATTATATTTGAATTTATAGTTACTTTTCAAGTTCTTAGTTAATTTCCTATTTTCATAGATAGATAAAATTCTTGCATTTGGATTATGAAAGTCATGCATGTAGATTAAAATCAAATAGTTGCATGTTAGCGCATTTGCAACTTTAGTTAGCTTAGGTTACTTCAAGCCTTCAATCTTGCACATATAGTGTTTGCATCTCACAAGCTACCTTCTCGAGTTGACAATTAAGTGTTGAGTTAGATAGTGCATATTTTACCCAACAGTACTTATAGAACAGATTTAGAATATCAACTCGAAGGAGTAAAATTGGATGAAAATTACCAAAGATTGCAAGCTAAGGGGGCAGAAAATGTAACTGAAAATTAAAGTAGAGGCTACAGTATAAATTAAAAGGGGTTAATACTTTATAAAAATATATTGTATGTACCTAACGTACCTAAAGTTAAATTGCTAATTTTGAATAAAATACATAAGAGTCGTTATTCTGGAAACCCTCACTATCAGAAGACAATTACTATGTTACTGAAACATTACTTTTGGCCAAAAATGAAGAATGAGTTGGAAGAATATATTGCTAGATGTTTTGAATGTCAACATGTTAAGACTAGACATTAGCATCCAACTAGTTTATTACAGCCATTACCAATTCCTAGCTGGAAATGGGAAATAATCAGCATTGATTTCATTATAGGTTTTCCTAAAAATCAGTACCAGAATGATTCTATAATGATAGTTGTTGAAAAACTCAGAAAGGAAACCCATTTTATACCAGTAAAGACCACTCATAAGATTGCTAATATTGCTGAAATTATTATGAAACAAATTTTTTCGTTTGCATGGAATACCAAAATTTATAATTTCGGACAGGGATTCTAAATTCATGGGAAAGTTCTGGAAATATTTATTTAAAGGTATGAATACTAATTTAAATTTTCATCCACAAATGAATGGACAAACAAAAAGGATAAATTAGATTTTTGAAGATATGTTAAGGATGTACGTTAGAGAACATCCAAGTTGATGGGAGGACTATTTACACTTGGTTGAGTTTGCATACAACAACCACTACCAAGCTTCATAAAAACTTGGCCCATTTGAGATTCTGTATGGCAGAAAATGCAATACTCCCATCTCATGGAGTAACCCCATTGACAAGTTAATACTAGGACCTGATTTATTAAAGGAAATGGAATTGGTTGTGAAGTAGATACAAGGTACTTTTAAGGTCGCACAGGACACGTAGAAGAGCCAAGCATATCTTAAACGATCTCAGAAAGATATGTACATGATGCTACTCATGTGATAAATTGGAATGATGTACAGGTAGAACCTGAAGGAGACTTTCTGGTGGAACCAGACTGTATCCTTAACGAGAGAGAAATTCTATTTTGCAATCGCATGATTGGACAGGTGAAGGTGCAATGGAAGAACCTTAGTCTAGAAGAAGCAACCTCGAAATTGGGGAGTCATATGCAGTTAACATATCCAATTCTGTTCCAGCAAAGCTCTGAGGGTGATGAATAAAGAAACATCGAGGATAAAGCTCTGAGGGTGTTCAACCATACTTATTTAAAACAGTATACATGTTGGCGAATATTACCAATTCTTAAAACAAGAACTATAAAATGATTGGCGATATTTAAAAAAAAATATTATAATTTCCAAGGATTTTATCTCATTTATATAATAATTTGGCGATTTTTAGGGTGAAAAAAGTTTACCCCATCAAAATTGGGCAAAACAGGGCTTCAAAAAATGCAAAATGGCGAATCTTTTTTGGGAGAAACATCGGAAAAATAGCCCACTGGGCTAAAATTCGCCCCTAAAATTATCCCTGAAGATAACCTAAAATATCAAAACTGTTCATTAAAGACAAAACCCTCGGTCAGTATTTTACATTACCACATTTACAAATAGAATTACCATAACTAATTTGTCAAATATCTCTACCCAGTTGCGAGCATAGTAGGAATTACAACAAGTTCTGATGGAGTAGAAAAACCCTTCAACAAGCATTTTCTCAGTACATCAAAAAAACACAAAAAGGAATGACAATATTAACAATTATTTACACTCTGGCCGAAAGCCCTCATATCGAAACAGGGTCTTAATTTATCAATAATTTAACCATTACAATCACCACTTTGTTTAAAACAAAAATTGGCAAGAAGGAATTAATTACTACCAACTATTTTATACTACGATCATAAGCAAAATATTTATGAACAGAGTCTTCATTTAACCAGAAGTTAACAAAAAACAATCACCACTTGGTTCCATGCTTAAAACCAAAAATTCCTTATCATACTAGAAGCCACGAAAGAGTTATAGATCTAAGAAAAAGGCCGAGGAAGCTTCATAGAATGTATTATAGTTTAAACAAACAATTTTTTTTCGAATAGTTTACTTTTACCCAAAGACACCATTACAAGAGTCATAGATCAATCATAAAACCCTAAGGGTTAACATTAAGAATGGCCATACAACCTCCAACGTAAATTCAAAACAAAAACAACAATTAATGCAATACGTATTCTAAACACCGCTGTAATGATCCACAAGCACCATCGTTAACACTGTAGACACATTCAACGAAGGGTACCCAAGACTTCTCGCTCACTCTAGGGTGTATAACATATCAAACAAAATGAATAGTTGGATCAGTCTGCATGAGAGAGGGGCCGAGTGATTAGGAAAAAATAAAAATGTAGGGTAAATATGGAGCAGTAATGGAGCAAGAGATCAGGAGAGTAGGAAAAATGGAAAAATAAAATGAAAACAAGGATTAATTTATGGAGTGTAGGGATTGAGAGCATGCAAATGTTGTCCCAAATAAGTGGTGCAACGAAACCTATTGTGTCACGTGTGGGACCATAGGTTTTGATGTCCAAACCTTGGGACTGTTGCTACCCTCTATTCCAAAAAGGTACATAAAAAAGGAATATCACGGTCAACCAATTTAAGTTGAGAAAAAGTGTGGATTTAGAATGCATGAGCTGAAAATATGTGTAGTTAATTTAAATAATTTAGGATATGACACCAAGGTGTGGAGTACCGAACAAAGATTTCCCTTGAGACACAGTGTTATCTAATCTTCGCCACTTTTACTTAGGACCATTCTTTGATACCATTTTATCTCAAACCAATTTGGGAATACGTTACAAAAGAGAATATATTTGAAACTCAAGGAAAGATATATTGTCTTTTATGAAGGCCTAAGGTAAGTTTCACAGTGCATGAAGTCAACATAAATCTATCTAACTAATCATGGAGACTTTCAACCGCATTTATTTAGTATAACTAACAAGCTAAGTAACTAGTCAACTAGTGCTACTTACAATAAAGAGATAGGCCTCTTCTTGCCCCACATGTGCCATCCATTAGCCCAATCATGCTACTAGAAAGCCACCTACTTATTTTAAGTTAATATATTCTTGGATCTCCCATGAATACTTTAATCTTTTTTTTATAAATTAGAGGAACTATCACAATATTAGTGGGGATTCTACTATATAAAACAACATGCAAAAGATATGAAAGTATAAAATTTGAAGTTGCACTATGGAGTGAAAAGTTTTTCTAATAAATAAAAAGGATCTAAATGATGCAGAATAATGTATTAGAATAGTTTTTATAACATAATATGTGCTTAGTTTGAAGAAATAATTCAATTCACTCAAATATCATGAAGGTAAAACTAATGTTTTCCTTACTAAAGAGAATGTTTAATGAAGATTAAAAAGAAAATACATGTGTCTCTCGAAGGGTGATAGGAATACTGATTATTTTCACAATTTTCCTAGTCATAAGAACACATATACTATTTTGGAAATAAAAAATTATAATGACATCAAGGTACCAACATTCAAGTAGATCGTTAAAGTGGGAAATGAACATTTTAAAAAACATTTTTTTTTAATAGAAACTGAAAAATTTTATAAATTTTAAAAAAGGCTGTAGCCCAGCCAGGCGAACAAGGAGGAATTCTGGGAAAGAAGGCTAATGGCCTCAACTAGAACAGTCAGCCTTCTTAAAAGTGCTGTAAGAAATGAATCCCATATGTTCCTGAAGCTATTTCGAGAAAAGTACTGCTTACAAGAGTAGACTCTCACAAATTGTGAGCAGAGAAAAATACAGAAGCAAAGCATTAAATAGGCGGAGAGGAGTGTCCCTTAATGAAAGGATCCAATTTCTTCTGAGAGCCCGCGCTGATGTTGGAGGCTGCTTCCTTTTCCCTACGTTCTTTATTTTTCTTGTGTCCTCTGGTGAGGGGAGGAGAAGGAGCTGAAAAATCTTCTGAGTCGGAGGTTTCCTTTGATGAAGGTACCAAGGATGCCAGTCCTACCTGGGCTGAGGTCTCGCCACCCAAATATATGGGATCTTTCTTCGAGCCAAGGGAAGCAGGTTTTGAAGAAACTGCCTCCAAGGCGCTGATGGGATCAAGGATGACCTGCTCCTGGACAACTGCTACTTCAGGTTCTTGTACTTCATCTTCCTAGAGAACTGCAAAACTATTTTTGTTTTCCGGCCGTGGAGAAGCTGCAAGAGGATATTGGGAGGCCTTCTGCTGAGCCACTTGAGGCTCCTTTCGCTTTGGAGGAGATTCTTCTGCAGTGGGCACCTCTGATTTGGAGTCCTTTCTCCGGGGAGCCCTTCGCCTATTAGCAACTGGCTGGAAGTCTGTCCCAATGGTCGGGGGAGGAGCCACCGTCACCGGGGTTTTGGGGCAGCTTTTCGCGAAATGACCATAAACATGGCATCGGAGGCATTTGAAGGGAATGTGCTCATAGTCCAGCTCTTGAATGTGACTCCAATCGCCCAAGGTGAGTTGAAGGGCTTCCGGGAGCCCTTTCTCGAGATTGACCTCTACACAGATGCGCACACAGGTGTACTGATCCCCTTTAGGCTCCGCGCTATCCAGGAAACGGCCGAGCTTGTTTCCTATATCAGCAAGGGAGCTTTTCCCCCAGAGATGAAGGGGAAGATGGGGTAGCCAGACCCAAACTGGGGCAGCGGAGATCTCTGCTTCAGGATTGAAGTCCAGAGACCAAGGAACTAAGAACAGCCCCCTCGATCCCATGAAGTATGGTCCAGATCTGAAGATTAGATCCCGCTCTTTTTTGTTCGCAAAGATAAACACAAAATACCCTCTTCCCGCAGCACATAAAGAGATATGGGAGGGCGCTAGGGAGCTCCAGCGTTCTGCTATCCATTGTTCCACTGCTTTAGGACTAGGCCACAGCCCAGTGAACTTGCCTATGAGGGCTTTTTCTGATAGCGTAAGGGCCATGCAGCACAGATCAGAAGGGGAGAGCTCCAATGAAGGGATCTCATCCATCTTTTTAACAAACTTGGCAGGAGGGGCGGCCTTTGCCCTATGGCCTGCAGATTTAACGAGCTCTTTGAAAGCCTCCAACGAATCCATGACCCATCCACCGGAGAAGAGGAACGGCCACGGCAGAGGAGAAAAACAGAAAACGCAGCGAACATTTTAAAAAATATTATAAAGATCAAAAGGAATCAATTAATCTAAGGAAAAAAAGAAAAAAGTTGTTGTCATAAGTGGGCATGAGATTGCTTATTGTGGAATGGGTAATGGTTTTACTTAAATAAGCATTTTTTGGTGTTCTTATAAATGTGTTTTTCACAAGTGCTTTCAATTATTCTAGCTCTCTCTCTCTCTCTCTCTCTCTCTCTCTCTCAGTAGCAAAAGGTTCAAGTATTTTACTTAAGGATTCAATGAGAAGAGGGGTAGTAAAAGGAAATCAACATGATTTATCAATGAGGATTTGGAGTAAGACCATCATTGATCCATCTTAAAATGGATCTACAAAGCTCTAAAAGGCATCAAATATCTCGAGTTGCAAACCCCATTTCTATAGTAGAAATGTTGACGAAATGTAAATGGAATTTTTATGGTTTTAATTTGTAGTCTTATATATGTGGTTCTAAGAAATATTTAAATATAATTTGAGTCAACATGTTATTTTTATTATAACATTTTAATTTTTTTATAAAGAACACATGTCATCTCTAGGATGATCATGGAAGGACTTACACATATTCCCCTACTAGGTTGTAGAATGTGCCTCTTCACCGCAAAAAGTTCAAATTGCAAATCCACTCCCTATTATTGTTTGGAATATAAAACATGTGTGAAAGTACCTAGGTTTTAACATAAAGGCTACATCTTCGGTTGTAACTCAATGTGGTTCTACTACAAAATTGAAGTTAGGGCTTATTTGGTTAGATAGATGGTTTCCTAGATAAAATAGATTTGTGATGGTCAATGCAGTTCTAGAATGCATTCATGTCTACTAGATGGCTATATCATATCTCCCTAAAGGAATTTAAAATAAAATGAAGAAGAAATTCTTCAACATTTTGTGGAGTAGAAATAAAGAAAAAGGAATTTTTAATGAAATGAAATTTAGTGTAAATGTTTAAAAAATCAATAGATTGGAGCTTAAAAAAGCACTTTTTTTAGTATACATGTTTTTACAAAAAAATATAATGTGTTTCCTTAAGGAACTAAAATCATAATTCAATATAATTGACAAGCAAAAATCAAGTTGTCAAATAAATGTATATAATACAAAATCTAATGAAAAATGTAAAACCTTTTAATCATAATTGATATCCATAGTCAAAATTTACATGGAACTAGGGTAAGAACCAAAAAAATTACCATGAAATTCAATTGTATCCCCTAACAAAGAACATACCACTCATCAAATTCCATGGTGCAATATGATAATAAAACAACCACACATATATGATAATAAGACAACCACATATAGATAACACAATTGAATTTTGTAAACACAACCAAGAAAATCACATCATACACACAACACCCACCAAATTCAATACAACACCATGATAATGAGTAAGCCCAAAATCCCCATAATAATGTAACCACATGTCAAGAAAAGAGATACAATGAAAAATTAATTGGCACTGTCTCTCACATAAATCACATTGTCCAACTTTTTAATAAATCTATGAAATATTTGGTCAAATAGAATATTGTTGGTTGGGATCGCAAGGTGGGAGTTGATACTTGAGCCAACATGATTTACAAGGAAATAGAGAAGGTGTAACTGGGAAAGGATGTTGAGGAAAAATAAGAGAACTACAATAAATAAGTGTAGCACTGATGAGATGAAACAAAGTGCACAGATCATTCTGGAAAAAGTTATTATAACTCAGATAAAAGTAGCATCAAGGGAGGGGATCACAATTTTTTGTTGATGAGCTAGATGGATTGGATAAACATTGATTCAGATGGACAGAGTTGTGGTGATGAATCATGCCAATATTATTTGAATAATAATTAAACCTTGAATGTTCTTGAGCTACTCTTGAAAGCATGTAGAAGGAAATACAGTTGTTGTTGATGACGCATTGTGTACAAAAGATTTATAAGTGGAGGACAAACAAAAGGAAATATTATTCACTGGAGCCTGCCTTAAGGAAGGCACATTTGTAATATGAGATACAAAGGAAAAATTTGGGATTCGATTGCACTGCATTGAATTGAATAGATTCCTTGAGTAAGGGAACACTTAGAAAGGATGATAAAGTAGTATATTTACCACTTAACCGTACTAAATAGAGTCATGGATGAGAACTGACTCAATAATTAGATATGGCTTAATAGTTTTCCTCCACTCTATGTATCTTAGCTCTTAAACATGGTATGATCTATGTATTCAAGAGTATGAAAAAATGTCATTTCCCCTCCCCTCTCGCCCAAAGGGGAGGACACGACTATTGCACCACCATCATAACTGGGGATCTAGCCCCATGAAAATAAACATAACAAAAATGCATTGAAAATAAAATCATATGCAGATGCATAAT
>LPNX010858106.1:9947-29172 GCA_001517045.1 Pseudotsuga menziesii
AGATTGCAAATGATAATCAAAGATCAAGATACTTTTTCCCACAGGAAGCAATTGATTATGGTATTGCTGATAAGATCCTCCCAAAACAAGGTTTGGTCATGGAGAAAAGGGTAAGCATTAACCATTTTTAATTCATTTATATTAAATGTCTTGCCTTAAAATTTAACCTAGGTTTGTAGGATTGTTGCTGAACATATTCTACACTTCCTTCTCATTATGTTCTTTTCTTTGATTCTACATTGATAAATCTTTTCATTCTATTTAATGACTTGCAGAACTATGATGAGATGCTTGCTCAATCAAAAGCTGCACGGATGAAATCTGGCAAGGCTGGTCCACTGGCTGCTCCAGTAGGCAAGCCCTAGGTATAGATCATTGATGAGTTACATTTTCCAGTTAGCATGAGTTGTTATGAGATTGCTACAGCTATCATTGTTGGAAGAATTTGTATAACCTGAAAGATGTATCTTAATACAACCCTTATCAATCTATGTTATTTTCTAGGATGCATACAGTGCTTTGTATATTGTCAAAATTGCAATGAGCTTCTGGAAAGGTTGTAAACAAACATTCAAGGCAATAGGATTAAATGCCTAATGAAAGCAAGCACTCTAGAAAATGTAAATCATGTATTTCATTGATCTTCTCTACGTCTATGATTTGTTGCTTATATTGTCATATTTTCCTTAATTACACATCTTGTTTGTGTGTTTTGGATTTTACTGCATAAAAGATTTTAAGCCCTACATTTTATGTGAACTCTTCAGCCATCATCAGCGAAACCAACTGTAAGGTAGAAAGCAGTGTTGAGTGGGCTTGGGAAACCAACTGTAAGATACCAAAATGGTGCTTGGATAAAAAGTCCGTGATGGAAAGAAGCAGTTATAAATGGTGTAAGTTTCATTTTTGAACCCTTCTTGGGGAAAACACACTACTGTTTGAGATTGGTACAAATAAACCCTCTCTTATTTGTTTTGACATCATGTGATACATTTTAATTCCTAATAAAGTGATTTGCCTAAGGGCGCCTATCAAGTGTCGCCCTTTCTTGTGTTTAGTTTTTTTTTTCCTTAGGTAGAAATATAAAGGGGTATAAAAAATGTAAATGAAAAAATGGATACATGCAATATATAGGGAAAATAGGGGTTTTCTAAAATCGGCAAGGCATATCGGGAGGGGGTTAAAAAAATGATTTTGGGAGGTATTTTCCAATATTTTTTGAAAATAGGGGTATTGTTTCATATGCCATGAACGAACGTGCTATGGCATGGTTTCACTAAGTGAAGACCCCGTGTCAATTCCTTGACATTTGTGGAAAGGAATAAGGTTAAATGTTTTAAAATTTGACCTACAACCAAGAAATGTTAGGTGTAGTTGCAAATTTTGATTGTACAAAAAATTGATTTTCACGTGTAGATGGGTTAAAAAACCTACACATCTAATTCTATGTCTTTATTTTGCACTATCAATAATTGATATTTACAATTTCATCGATCGAAAATGATCATATTCAATTTTAGTAGAAAAATGAATTTTCCCTCTTTCAATTTAAGCGACCTAAGAACAATTAACAAATATAGTTACTCCAAGAGCTAAAAGAACCACAACAAAGCCAAGCCCAAGAGATCCAAAAATACCAGTGAAAAGAATGATCTCGCCTCCTCTAACTATCAACCAACTCAGTGTTGGCGATATTTTTCTGGCTTGACAAATCAAGTTGAATGTGACACACTTTAAGAATGGATTTAGATTCATATCTATCATTTCCCGTGATCGATTAAGCTTGTTTCGTGTATTTTCAAATGTACGTGACTACTTTCCATCGAATATTGCCCGTTTAAATCGAATACTAGTTTATCGTATTTTCAAATGTTGTCAAAGAAATATCTCCAAATAAAATAGCATGGTGGACGGTAAAGTGAATGTTGAATGTTAATGTGTTGATGTGACACTCTATCATGTTGCTATAGACGTCATTTTCACACTGAAAATGAAAATGACGAAACCACTACACGCTCGACTATGGGGTGGAAGTAGAACTTCACCAATCTAGTCGTGCTTGCGGCCATTATCAACACATGATGTAGGGCTACATAAAAAATATACAATATATCATGCAAGTGGATCCCCATCCTTCCAATGTGTTATTTTTTACGCAAGTGGTAGTATACCTTTCGCCGATGTAATGTAGGTGAAGACCGTGATATCGTAATAATATGTACCAACTCGTTAAGGATGTGGGATAAAACTAAGGGCCTTTTTCCAAAACTGTGCAGCAAACTTTTTTTCTGGAGGGATGTGTCAGATAGGGATTTGTGGTTCGTTCTAGGACATGACCCTAGATCAAAGAATATTTCTCAGAACACCAATGTTGTAGCGCCAAGAGAGAAAGATGATTAGGGTGATGAAAACATAGAATATCGAGTATATATTTTATTTTAGCATTTATGTTGTGCTGGTGTCTTTGAAATATTTCTATCTCTAATTGATAAAGCATCTATTTCTAGTCATATTTTACGATGTTGAAAAGGAAAACCTAACGAGCATTTTCAATCAACATGTTGAAAACATATTAAATTATCTTATAACATCCTAGCAGCAATTAGCATTGACGAAGATCGGCCTTCCACCTTCATAAGATAATGACACAGAGATATTGTCCCATATTAATATAAGTAAAGACTACGCACTTGAAGATTTTTCTTTATGGTGGTCTTTTTATCTCATTGCATATTCAATATCAAATTTTAGTTCACAATTTCAATGAATTAATTAGAATTGTCTTGTTTTTATACGTTAATTTATGCATGATGTTATCAAGTTATTAAAAAGTCATAGGAGTACAAAAGTTTGATGGTTTGAATTATAATAAGTTTAATTTTATTAAAAGTCACATAAAAATTAATTAAAAAAAATGAGCGTAATTTTTAAAAATATAATTCAATAGAAAAGACATGCAAGCAATGTAATAAAATATGAGTTTATGTCCTTCCTAAAAAAAAAGAAAATTCTTTTATCTATCACTAGCGGCGTGCCCTTAAGTATGTCACATGTTGTTACTAGTCCTAGAAAATATATAGTGCTGAGTGATGAGTTCTTGGTGCACAACAATGATGCACAATATGGGGCACCAATTTAGTCAATTTTGAAAACAAGAATCATGACCTTCAAATTTAGTAGAATTTTGGTATTGGAATTGATGGTGAATAATACAGCCTATGATCCCAAAACTCATATTTAGAGACCCAAGACAAAAAATGGCTGTTGGTAAACCTAAGACATTAGCTTAACAATTAGAACATTTAAATATATGCTTCCATTATCCAATATAAACTTATCCCTTGCGACCAACAATATTGTCTCTTTGTGATTTTAAATAAAGGTGGAAGAATGATATACCTCGAAGCTTTCAGCATGGAAGTATAGAACTGAAATTCATCCCTCAATGTATCTTCTTTAAATGTTGAAATTCCGCGCATCAACAAAACAATATTTGCCAAAAATGAGTTACTTGAAACAAGAATGAAAACTATTTTTTGTAAAGGATGGCACATGTGAAAATATGCCAACAAGAGAGGCCAATTAGCGGGAAAATAATCAAGTGGAAAAACATATAGTCAAGCGCTTTATAGTTTACATCCACCATTATCATCTTCATGGACATTGTATAGAGGACTTGACGAGTACACCTTGCCAACACATAAAGTATTCATATGTATATCTGGTCTGTATTCCATTCAATGTCTTTATGTGATACACAACACAAAATCAATAGAAGAAAAAATCACTAATAAACAAAAAAGAATTGAAATTGAAGCCTCAAGGTTAGGTTCTTTAAATGTTGAAACTACTCGTAGCAACAAAACAAATATTTAAGAAGCATGAGTTACTTGAAACAAGAATGAAAACTATTTTTGTAAAGGATGACACATGTGAGAAGCCACCAACAAGAGAAGCCGATTAGGAGGAGAAGAATCAAGTGGAAAAATATACAGTCAAACGCTTTATAGTTTACAGCCACTATTATCATCTCCATGAACAGTGTGTAGTATACCTCAAGAGTATGCATTCCCAACAGACAACGTATTCAAATGTATTTGTGGTATGTAGTCCATGCAATGTCTTTACTTGATACACAACTCAGAGTTAAAAGAAGACAAATTTACTAGTAAACACAAAGCCCTTTTCCGAATTCAAAAAAGTCCAATGCTATGCCAAACATGTATATATCCTTTTGGCATGGGTTGTTCTTTGGATCCGGCGATGGTATTGGGATATGTATTTACGTACACAAAATCAAATACTCGCACAGTAGTTATTCTTCTAAGGCATAGTGAAGCATTGGGTAATGAACTCGTTTCTATGGTTTTCAAAATGGCATTTCCTAAGCTCGAAAAGGAGTGGCTCATCGTCGTCGCTTAATACAAGGCCCCTTGTTGTAGAGGAGGTCACTAGATCAAGTCCCACCTAGTTTTACCTTTGCCCTGTTTATTGCAGTCGAGTGTGGGGCACCTAGGGGTATAATGGTAGCAGAAATGGATCCCTGGACCCCGTGTCACGCGAGTACCATCCTAGCGCTAGATGTAGATTCTCCTAGTCAACAAAAAAATACATATGGTATTACCTAGAATCATAAACAAAGAACGTGTTTGGACTATAACTTTTCGGGATATCTAGTTTCTTATCTTGGTTTCATATGTGTTCGCTTGTGAAGGCTTTACTTCAACCATGCCTCACCTTTTCTAATGGTACCTCTCGTAGCCATTGAAATTTGTGACTTTCTTATTTTTTTGTGGTTTTGACCCTGCATGCACTCGATATGGAATCTTGGATTTCCATGCACCAACATTTGATCTTAATTGGCTATCTCATCACTATACCACATTTTTCTGAAGTGAAATTCTAGGAGAGGAAAGATGATACTGTACCAAAATGATCCTCTTGAGTGCTATAAATTTGAAATCAAATCCATATAAACTCCAAGCATGATCAAAGTTTTACCATTATTGAGGTTTCGTGCATGGAAGAACAATCCCTCGTTGTTTTCTCTCCAATTTCCCATCGGCCCAGATCCCTTGTATCACCTAATTTGGGCATCTCTAGTGAGTTCTTCTTTACGTGTAAATAAATAGTTTATGTCACTACATCCATCCTTTTAATGAGATGTGTTGGATAGGGATCAAACATTTTCTAATGGGGAATGACCCTTTGTAGAAACATATTTTTCATAATCACCATGTCATATTGCGAGAGGAGGAAGATATTAAGGGTGATGGAAACAAAGAGCGATAAGTACGTGTTTTATTTTAACATGTTTACTGTTCATTTGTCATTTTATTATTGTTATCTATAATTAAACTAGTTTTTTAAGATCATGGTAGGAGGATCTCCCTTCCGTTTTGATAACAATATGAATTATAGATGGTGCCACATGTTAAAGGGAAGCACAACAAATTTCTTGAAGAGTTTTAGTTGTGAAGGTCTTTTTAATCTAATTACAATTAAATATAAAACTTTATAATTTTTTTCGTGATAAAATTTCAATTGTTTTGATTTCAGAATTTAATATGCATGATGTTATCACTATATATAAATTGCCTTAAAACTATGAAAAATTATTGGGTTTAAGTATGATAATTTTAATTTTATTAGAAGTAATAAAACTCTTATTAATTATATGTTTTTAAAGACAATAAATAATATAAAAGACATGTATGCAATGTAAAAAAACCTAAAATTATTTCCTTCCCAAAAAAACTAACAATAATTTAATAGACTTCCGTAGACTTTTGAGAGCCAAATCGCGGATGTTCTCTACATTCACATTTAGAGACCCGAAATGAAAAAGGGCGTTTCTTAAACATAAAACATTAGCCTAACAATGAGAACATTCACCTATATGTTTTCATCATCCAATATGCAATTTTCATTAAATGCGGCATAGTTGTATACGTGGAACCCTTTAGCACGGAAGAATTCCACTCGAATTATTCCCTCGAAATCCATGCCTAAGAACACGGAATTTCCTCATCTCCATAACCAAAACCAACATAATATTTAAAAACTTGAAAGCAAGCAATCTCTCACAAGGACGAAACATGACAAATGATACCAATACGAACACTCTGTTACAAGGAATAGGGTCTAACAAAAAACATATAGTCAAGCTTTTTATAGTTTTCAATCACCATTATCATCTTCATGACCATTGTACAAATGACTTCAAGAGTATTCCTAGCTAGTACATAATACCTTCTCTTCATATCCCTCTGTGGCATCTAGTCGCTGCAAAACCTTTATGCAATACACAACACAAAATTTAAAGAACTACAAAATCAATAGCAAACATAGGGCACTTGTACTCAGTCAACATTTGTTTATAGATTTCTCTTGAATGTAATCTGATGTGGATCCATCCATGGTATCAATCCATGTAATGGTGACACACAATAGTTGTCCTTCTTAGGGATGAAGCATTGGTTGTTGCACCTCCTTATGTGGTTTTCAAAATGGTGGTTGTGGAAAAAGGGGTGACCTAAGTGTTGGATATCCAAGTTCTCCATGCTGCCTTGAATAAGGCTAACTACTTAGTATCAACAAGCCAAAGCACATCCACAATAAAACCCAAACCGATGTAGTTGAATGTCCTCTCATTGCAAAACTGGTTGGCACCTTGTATGATTAGACAAGTTAGATTGAATCTTATTATGTTCTATATAATTGAACATTTTCAATTCGGTTCTCACAAATCTATGAAGCAACCTATCCTACAGCATGCAGCCACAGGTTGATTAAAGAAACATACATTCTGTGGATCTCCTTAACACCACATGCAAGAAAACAAGAGCTCGATGTATGACACCGTGAAGGCACCAAGCAAACAAGAAATGCGTAAAGACCATTAATCACATTGTAGCCCTCCAAAGGAAACAAAATAACGATAAGGTGGAAAGCATTTTTCACCTTTAATATATCTTTAAACCTATGAGCGTTTTTCGCTTTTTAATATATCTTTTTCACTTTTTAATATATCTCTTAACTTGTGCGAAACCTTGCTGGTTCTCCATGTTTCTGTTCCAAACATTCCAGAATTCCACATAATTCTCTCTCTCGTCCGCAAGATGGGTTTCACACGATTACTGATATGTAATTTTTAATGGTACGATGGATTTCATGTCATAGCAGATGTATAATGTTTAATCAGTCAAGGGTCCCGTCCAATGGCACATGGCAGCACATCACAAACAAAAGTCAAGGATTGAAAAAATGCAGTTTTAGGTCGAAAATGGTAAAAGCTAAAACAGCAAAACAAAACTGTAAGGACCAGTGGGGAAATACAATTGAAATTGTCAAAGGATTACAAAGGAAAGGGAACGAATGGTTGGAAGGTGAACACGATAAGGCTATGGATCATATATAAATAAATGTTTTCGAAACGAAATTTGAAGCTCTATAAGCTAAGGGACAACAATTCTTGTCCGGAGTCCATGCTGCCGAAGGGAAAGACCCAGCCAAGATACCAAGAGAGAACGTAAACCTCGTTGGTAAAGTGAGTAAGCCAGGATCGGGAGCCTTAATCATGAAGTGAAGGATTTTATTGTGTTGCAAGTGCAATCATGTAGCGAAGGATTTGTTTTGTGCCAAGTTAAAAAAGCACCAGCCATGGTGTTTTCTTCTATAGCAGTGGTTTTTATTTTCTGTAGAAGCCTAGCCCCCTGTCAAGCTTCCAATGACAAACCCAGTTCGTACATGGATTCCATAACTGTTCGAAGAGCCTACGTGAGCGCCTACGCAATTGCATACTTAATAATGGTGTTCAAATCAGACGATTCGTCAATCTCGAAATGAATACCTCTGTGAGAAGTGTGCGTGGGTGTGTTTTTTCTCGGTTGCGAGGTTTTGTTATGCCTGTAGAATTCTCCCCCATACTGTTTCGATAATACTTACAAATGTTTTCTTTTCCTACCCATTTAATCCGTTGGCAAAGTGTTTGTGTTTTTGCTTTGCATAGTAATTGTGGCAGATGTTAAACGTGGATAAACCCTATAGTACCCTGCTCAGTTTGGTCGATCGGGTTGGGCTACATCGATCGGAGCAGGAAAGAAGTTCAGTTGGCCCAGACTAATAAAACCTACCTTGTTATTCACGGGGAATGGACAATCTAGCCTTCACAAGCATGAGCGAGGGTCATACGCGACTCATAAAACCTACCTTGTCATTCACAGGGAATGGATAATCTCGCGTTCACAAGAATGAGCGAGGGTCATACGCGAGTAATTCAGAGAATGAATAACAGGCAGAAAGGGCTTGTTATTTACGTCCTCTCACCGCTTATAGAAATGCACGGGGAAAAAATAACTAACTGATAATCGAGACACCTTGATGCAGCATCCGGCATAATCTATCTGTCACATATGCAGCGTAAAAATGGAGGTTTCATCGCTTTGCCTCGATCAATTTGAATTTTAGATCTGTAATGAACCTACCCAAAGGAGGGCCTCCAAAAATTCTCGAAGGCCAAGGCGTAGCCCAGGCCAACGAGGGGGGTTGGAAATAGTTTTCAACCAGCAATTGACGCGCCTCGGTTTTACCTCACTAGCTGCGTCATTGCCCCAAGCGCAAAGATGATTCTTCTTCCTTTGATCGTCCATTTTATACTAATCCTACTACCCCTCTACCTTACTTTTTACGGGTGGGATAAAGAAAAAACCTTGTCCATTTTTTTCTAAAAAGTACACTCATTTAGGGTTGATTCAATACCACAAAAAAAATATGCAACACCAAAGTTAGCAAAGTTGTTCCCTACAAATACAATACAATATGACACATATGAAAATAACTATTGAGTATAACAATAATAATAACAATATACTTTTACGGACACAACCTCGCCAAAAGCCAATTTTGTGGATGAGACCTCCTTGTGGGACTCTTTTTAAGCCGCGATGCATTAACTAAAACAGAGGCGTAGATACCCTACCCCCTCCGGATTTGACCTATGGCCTCCTAGGAGGAAACACATGTTCTTCTCAATTAGGCCCACTGAGGTTCTATAGCATAGTCATGCCTAGGCATAGGAAATGTTTAAATGCAAAAGAGATTCAATAATGAATGTAATTCCTTGATCACACAATGTTTCGCATTGTGCTTCACTCTCTGTTTCCTCAGCTTCTTGAACAAACTGATGGTGTGCATTTGTTTCAATGGTATTCGACTATACTTTGATATTAAATCATATTATTACTATTATAATCGTGGCTTTCGAATTGGTTATGTGGCATCCATGTCGATTAAGAATCATGGGTGCAAGTAAAGAAAAAGGGAATGCCAAAGGACACATCCAGTGAATATGTTGTTAAAGGAACAGGAAGTTTTTTTTTTGTGGTTATCGGGAACCATTGGTACTACTCTACTCCTTTCATGATAGTAGAGTAAGAATGAGAATACTAACCCATCCTAGATATAAGCAATCAAAAGGGGTTACAATCTTGAAATTCCCATGCACAAAAAGGCTCAGTTCCTTGACATTTGTAGAAAGGAAGAAGGTTAAATGTTTTAAAATTTGACCTACAACCAAGAAATGTTAGGTGTAGTTGCAAATTTCGATTGTACAAATAATTGATTTTCACGTGTAGATGGGTTAAAAAACCTACACATCTAATTCTATGTCTTTATTTTGCCCTATCAATAATTGATATTTACAATTTCATCGATCGAAAATGATCATATTCAATTTTAGTAGAAAAATGAATTTTCCCTCTTGCAATTTAAGCGACCAAAGAACAATTAACAAATATAGTTACTCCAAGAGCTAAAAGAACCACAACAAAGCCAAGCCTAAGAGATCCAAAAATACTAGTGAAAAGAATGATCTCGCCTCCTCTAACATCCTAGCAGCAATTAGTATTGACGAAGATCGGCCTTCCACCTTCATAAGATAATGACACGGAGATATTGTCCCATATTAATATAAACAAAGGCTAAGCACTTGAAGAGTTTTCTTTATGGTGGTCTTTTTATCTCATTGCATATTCAATATCAAATTTTAGTTCACAATTTCCATGAATTAATTAGAATTGTCTTGTTTTTATACGTTAATTTATGCATGATGTTATCAAGTTATTAAAAAGTCGTAGGAGTACAAAAGTTTGATGGTTTGAATTATAATAAGTTTAATTTTATTAAAAGTCACATAAAAATTAATTAAAAAAAATGAGCGTAATTTTTAAAAATATAATTCAACAGAAAAGACATGCAGGCAATGTAATAAAATATGAGTTTATGTCCTTCGTAAAAAAAAAAAAAATTCTTTGATCTATCACTAGCGGCGTGCCCTTAAATATGTCACACATTGTTACTAGTCCTAGAAAATCTATAGTGCTGAGTGATGAGTTCTTGGTGCACAACAATGATGCACAATATGGGTCACCAATTTAGTCAATTTTCAAAACAAGAATCATGACCTTCAAATTTTATAGAATTTTGGTATTTGAATTGATGGTGAATAATACAGCCTATGATCCCAAAACTCACATTTAGAGACCCAAGACAAAAAATGGATGTTGGTAAACCTAAGACATTAGCTTAACAATTAGAACGTTTAAATATATGCTTCCATTATCCAATATAAACTTATCCCTTGCGAACAACAATATTGTCTGTTTGTGATTTTCAATAAAGGTGGAAGAATGATATACCTCAAATCCTTCAGCATGGAAGTATAGAACTGAAATTCTTCCCTCAATGTATCTTCTTTAAATGTTGAAATTCCGCGCATCAACAAAACAATATTTGCCAAAAATGAGTTACTTGAAACAAGAATGAAAACTATTTTTGTAAAGGATGGCACACGCGAAAATATGCCAATAGGAGAGGCCAATTAGCGGGAAAATAATCAAGTGGAAAAACATATAGTCAAGCGCTTTATAGTTTACATCCACCATTATCATCTTCATGGACATTGTATAGAGGACTTGACGAGTACGCCTTGCCAACACATAAAGTATTCATATGTATATCTGGTCTGTATTCCATTCAATGTCTTTATGTGATACACAACACAAAATAAATAGAAGAAAAAATCACTAATGTAACATCCCCATGGACAATACATCAAAAATTTCTAATTAATCAAAGAAACAGAAACAAGGTGTTTGTTTTGACTGTCAAGATATTTTATTGATCATGCAAATAACCGTAAGTCAAACCGAAATATATGAGAAACTAAGTTAGATCTACTTACTTGAATCGAGGGGCGACACACTTGGAGAATCAACTCCTCCCAACCATAGGAGGCAGCAACTCAACAGTTTGCTCCGCTCCACCCCCGAGCTGGATCACCAACCATGCACCAGAACATCAAGTAACTTCCTCGCGGCACTCAATCCTCAGAGTCCGTAACAAGCTACAACAAGAAAGCTTCCACGCGGCACTCTCTCTGAGAGTCCGTAACAAGCTAAGCGATGGACTTATGAAACGGGAGAAACACTCAACACATGCATTCACAGCAAGGTTTCTCCATGCCCAACACGGCATCCCGTGCTATTCCAACGCACTAACACATATAGCTTTTGCCCAGGTCTTATGCCATCCCAATCAAATCTCCAATCAGATCTCTAAATCCCTATGATTTAGGATCTTGTCTGGTTGTTGAGTTTTGGATTGGATTTGATTGGTATCAATCAGTCTAGCTTTCTTACACATGTTCTTTGGTGCCATGGTTGGTGTCCCCTCATGTAGTTGAGTTCTCCAAGTGTTATTTTCTTTATTAATAATTAAATAAAAAGGTTTGCTGTGCAAATGTCATTTGAGTTTTTGAGTTTCATAACTCATTACATGATAATAAAAAAAATAATACTTTTCAAACCATGAAAATAAAAGCAGTGTCATGGTGGTATTACATTTCTCCCCCCCTTATGCTTAACACCGTCCTCGGTGTTCTTTTTATTCCGATCTTCCTTGCTCATTCTGGAACATGGAGGGATATGCTTCCTGCATTTTATCCTCCATTTCCCAATTTACCTCTTCAAGGCTGAAATGCTTCCATTGCACTTTTATTTGAACGATGGCTCGATTCCGGAGCATACATTCCTTCCTGTCTAGAATGCAGAAAGGTTTGGTGTGGAACTCGCTCACGGATTCTACCTGAATCACATTCCAGTCAATTATGAGTAGCATCATATATATATAGCAATGAAACATGAAATACATCATGTACTTCTATATTAGGTGGAAGTGCATGCTCATAGGCTACCGGTCCTATCTTAGCTAACACTTCAAAAGGTCCACAATACCTTTTATTTTCATGGTTTGAAAAGTATTATATTTTTTATTATCATGTAATGAGTTATGAAACTCAAAAACTCAAATGACATTTGCACAGCAAACCTTTTTATTTATTTATTAATAAAGAAAATAACACTTGGAAAACTCAACTACATGAGGGGACACCAACCATGGAACCAAAGAACATGTGTAAGCAAGCTAGACTCATTGATACTAATCAAATCCAATCCAAAACTGAACAACCAAACAAGATCCTAAATCATAGGGATTTAGAGATCTGATTGGATATTTGATTGGGATGGCATAAGACCTAGGCAAAAGCTATATGTATGAGTGCACTGGAATAGCACGGGACGCCGTGTTGTGCATGGAGAAACCTTGCTGTGAATGCATGTGTTGAGTGTTTCTCTCGTTTCATAAGTCCATCGCTTAGCTTGTTACGGACTCTGAGAGAGAGTGCCGCATGGAAGCTTTCTTGTTGTAGCTTGTTACGGACTCTGAGGATTGAGTGCCGTGAGGAAGTTACTTGTTGTTCTCGTCCATGGTTGGTGATCCAGCTCAAGGGTGGAGTGGAGCAAACCGTTGAGTTGCTGCCTCCTATGGTTGGGAGGAGTTGATTCTCCAAGTGTGTTGCCCCTGGATTCAAGTAAGTAGATCTGATTTAGTTTCTCATATATTTCGGCTTGACTTACGGTTATTTGCATGATCAATAAAATATCTTGACAGTCAAAATAGACACCTTGTTTCTATTTCTTTGATTAATTAGAAATTTTTGATGTATTGTCCATGGGGATGTTACATATGGTATCAGAGCCCACGTTCGAACACTGGACCTCAAGGGCCCTTGACAGGTGTTCGAAATCTATGTTCCGAATCTATGAGATTTGTTTATGAGTGTGTTGTTTGTCACGATAAAGAATTACTGAACTAGATAAACTCTGCACATGATTCCTTGTCTATCATTTACACTTGTTTGACTGTGTTTTAACTCTGTGTGACTGCGATTCACATATGTATCTTTGCATACGTGTTTAAGTGCGTCATACACTAGTTTGATTGTGATTTACATATATGATCTTGACTGCTGCATGGTTCTTGGTATGTGACTTCAATGAAATTTACAAATCCGAAGAGTCCTGATCCGAACTTAAGTCAGGTGATGGCGAAGCCCCAACTACCTTTGTTTTCAACTGTGTGTTAGCTTTCCCTCTCCCTCTGACTTCCTCTCTTCTAGTCGATGTGTTGTCCGTGAGGAGGGTCTCTAACGTGAGACCGGAAGAGGTTACATTTGAAGCACGAAGTAGTGAGCGCTGCCTGCCCATTACATTAATACCAGACGTGAATCAGCCCCTGATTGGTATCTAACAAAAGTAGGTGTTGGTGAGGTCAGTAGCACCATTAGCTTCCTCTGTGGCAGGCGAGCTAATTTTCCTTTTTCTCGTTTTGAAAAGGTGTTGGCTCATGTATTAGTTCCCACTAGGTCCGACCAGGCCAGGTCAAGAGGCGAGCAAACGCTTCAATGGGAGCAAACGACTGTCCTTGATTTTTGGCTGAGACGTTTAGTTTAGGCTTCCTTCACTTCAGTTCCGAAGTCATGTTCGTTGAAAGCATTTACTATAACTTGTGTTCCGTACATTTTCCCATGGTTTAACATTTTTGGGGTTGTTAAATTTTGGAATGAATTTAGAGCGAGGGAGGAATAAACTAGAAACACACTTGTAAGCAATTTCTCCTTTACGTGGACGCTACACCGAGCAATTTATTTACAGACATTAATGCCTCCAATGATCCACGTGTCCTTATGTATAAGACTCTTATCTACAACCATGAGTAAATGGTTTTAGTTTTGAAACTCTGTATACCTTTTCCAAGGTTTGAGTTTGATCGATGACCCAGGAATCTCGACTCTGCAAACTTTTACCAACGCCTACCTTGGTTTTGGTTGTAAGTGTGTTTTATTTTTATTTTTTTTGTCATACCTGTTGGGAAAGGGATCTGCAATGGTTGTGAGATATCGAACGAAGGAGAAAGAAGGGCGAGAGCCCAACTTTTTACCTTGGATCTGGAATAAGAAGGTATTCCTGTGATTTTCTTCAGAATTGCATTTACGAACTGAATGAATTTTATACGTCCTGGATCGAAGGGAATAAATTTGTGCATGAATTTGTTTACGAAACATTTGTGATTTGAATGACTTTTTATTGGATCTAAATATATAGTTCGCCTGCAATCTCTAGAAATGGGGATTGATGTTTGAAATTATAGATCCCCTTTAACTGCCTGCGATGTACTATAGTTGCGGTTATGGATAAAAGAATTTTCTGCAATGTATGCATACTTACGACTGTAGATAAGAGACTACCTGCGAGTTTTGATGTGGGATCAAGTTGGATAATCCATGTGTTTTCGTTGCTTGAGGAACTGTATATATATATTGCTGCGTGCGTCTCATTTCCTTATGAACTGCACATATTGCCATCTGCGTTTTTATTATGTCTGCGTGAACTAAAACTATTGCTACCTGCGATTATTTTGTTTTATAAATTATACAATGAAGTATCCATGTATGAAGGTTGCAGTTTTCCTTATAATCTGCATGTATGATGCAATCACTGCCGAATTTGGTTTGTATATGTGCGATTTTTCCAATTTGTATGAATGGATTCCCTCTATGGAAAAAAAATAGATCTGAATATGGAAATATATGAAGTAGTGAATATGTTATTTTCCTGGCTGAAAATTGAAGTCTGAATATGAGAAAATCTGAGTTGTGAACATGTTATTTCCTGTTGTGTAAATCATAGATCCGATTATAAACAGATCTGGAGAAAAATCCAAAATCACCTGCATTATATAACATATGGTTTAGCTGCCCTTCGATCTGATTTTGGATCTGGAGAAAACCCTTTTGATATGCATGCAAATTCCTTTTTTTTTTATGTTAATATATTAATTAAGATATGACTGTGATTGCATATCTAAGGTAATCGCATACCTTTTTCCGAATCTTAGAGTGAAGTATATAAATTTGATGCCTGCAAATTATTTTTTCTTAATGTTTGGGTTTGGATTTAAGAATTGATACCCATGATTCTGAATAAGTTTTGGATTTGAATGTATTCGTGCTTTTGTTCGTGATTTGGGAAAATAATTTAGTACCCGCAACTTGATTGTTTATGCCACGATGCTTAGTAAAATGGACAAAATCCTTCACCATTTTTCCACCATATCCGATTTGTTTTAGTTTGAAGATATTGTAATGTGCATGAATGTTTGAGTGTGTCTAATTTTTGGTAGAAGTCATGGTCTGCATTTTGGTATTTTATTAACCTTTCCGATTCTTTTTACTACATTTTGATAACTAGGAAATATGGCTACTTGCGTCTCCATCTAAGGGATTCGATTTTGGAGAAAAATCAATTAACTTTCCTTAAATAATTTCATCCCTATATAGACTGCGTTTGAGTTTTGAACAGATGTGTATATGTTTTCTTTTATTTCGGTCGCGATCCCTGTGGTAATGGGTCAATGCAACCTTGCCGCGTTTGATGCTTGAACAGATCTGAGTATGTATTTATGGATCTGCATTCTAGATCTAAACTCCAATCTTGATATCTTGTATAGAAATTATGTATTCGATTTGTTGTTTATAATCCCATGTCTGCATTTCATCTTTTGAACGGAACATGAGAATATGAGAATCGATACGTTTCTAGGCATGGCATTTTCAATGATTATCTTCATAGATCAGAGCGAATCGATTTTCCAAACTAGGGAATTTATAACAAACGATATGGCAGTTTGACAATCGTTTTGAATTATTGCATAAGTTTTATAAAGCATTAATATACCATTTCCAACGTATTGGCTTGAAAGAGATCTGAATTACTCTGCCAACGTTTTCGATTTATTTATGAACTGGGGATTTGATTGCGAATGTTTGGTTTTGATTTAAGATCTGTATGTATTTTGTTTTAATCGCAGAGTTTGACTGATACTACAAACTGTAACTTTAATACTAAAATTGTGATAGGATCATCAAAGTCCACCTGTTGAACGAGAAAATCAATCCAGGAATGGGTTTTTGTTATGTTTGACTGTTGTTTAATGTTTTTATTCTCTGCCTACGAACTGATTGAATCCTAGAGATTGGGATCTCTACAAAAAACTGTGAATTGCTATGTTTTGAATTAATAGATCTGAAGAATTCTTGTTCAATGCCTACACACTGATTGAATTCTAAAGATTGGGTCTCTAGCATCAATTTCTGAATGTCTTCGATTTCTTTATTAACTTATCTTCTATGCATTATTTATAAGCTCCAAGTTTGGATCTGATTGTAGTTTATAGGAAATTCTGAATTGCTGTAGTTGCTTTATAAATACCCATGGTTGGTCCTGCTTAAAATTTATACGAAGTTCTGAAAACGCCTGCAATTGTAGGATGATTTGGTACTTCATTACATACCTCTGATCGGTATAAGGTCTGGATTAATCTATGTCGGAGTTCTAATGATTTCATCTGTATAATGTTGGATCTAGTGCCTATGAATCCTAGCGGCTAGAAAATTATTTGGTACTTTTTTTTATGGCTATTTCCTTATGAATAGTTTCCAGCGTTAAAAACCCTTCTCATTCAACACACGGGCACAATGCTAACGAGTGTAATTAGATTATGTATTGTGTTTATTAAGTATAAAGGTTCTTATTCTCCACTTAGAGTTAGTTTCATGAAATAACGGTTCAGTTTCATTAAAATAATGGTCGATGTAATAATGGTTCATATATTAACCATTATACACAAACCCATAATAATTCTATTTCAACTATAAATAACTTTAGTGGTCGATGTAAATATCCTAACAAGGATATGACCCTTTAATAGTAAAAAAAAAAAAAAAACTTTTTATAGTTTTGTGAAATCATGATATTGCCCTTGTTTTATAAATATTAAAATGTATAGACTAGGTGTGCCTCTTTGAAAATTAGGTTATGCAAATAGCATAGATTTTCAATCTTTAATTGGATGTTTTATTATTATTGAATGTGTAAATGAAATTAAAAGACATGTATCCTTCATTTTGAGGTTTTATATTTTTAAATTTCTATAAAATGGAAATTTGAGATGGACAATTTATACCAAGGAAGGGGTTATATAAGGAATGAGGTTATACAAGTATTCTTAATTTCAAGAGTTTTAGAAGAATTTATAAACATCTTTTGGACGAGAGTTGGTGGTGGTTTATATTATTCAATATATATATATTTGGATATTTTATCTAAGGTGGATTTCTTATTTATGATGAAAGAAAATAATTTTCCTTGAAATGATTTATAATTATCTCAAAACATAATTGAAATAGATTAAATTTTTAATTAATTTTGTTTAGAAGATCCTTTTTCTATATATTATGTACTTGACATTATATAACTTCATAAGTTAATACTATGGGGTTGTTACATAGTTGATTGTAATGAGGTGAATATTATTTTATGTCATACTAACAATTGATCTATGTGTCTTGACCCACATTTATAGATTCTAGTAGTATGTTGTGGATATAAGCATATGAATCTATATTGATTTATGCTTAAATGTACATCTGGTACACCTGTAGTCATTTGTAAGTAGCAGTGGTGTTATATTAAGATTGATAGTCAAAGTGAATCATGTAAATTGATAAAATCACATACATTAATTGTGAGAAATGCAAATATGATATAAAGGTAGTTTATATGTAAATATATTTTACTATGAGTGTTATATTAAGATTGATAGTCAAAGTGAATCACGTAAATTGATAAAATCACATACATTAATTGCGAGAAATGCAAATATGATATAAAGGTAGTTTATATGTAAATATATTTTACTATGAGTATACATGGGTTATTCACTTTGATTGTAGTGACGGAGTCACTAGAAAAGGTAGGAGATCCATGGTAAGGAAGCATTTGGTATCCTTACTTTTTCTTTATGATGGTTATGAGTTGACTAGCCAACTCTAATTTAATGTCTTGATCCCTTAAGTAGTCATATAACATTATATGGGTATAAGGCTCAATGTTACTTTCAATCATACCCATTTTAGGGTTGGGATGAATGGCTAAGGTAAAGATGAAATGTTTTGGTGTTAACTATTTATCCTTTATAAATAAATATAAATGATGAAATAAAAAGGAAGTGTCATTACAGTGCTTTAGTCAAATATAAACATTGTAATTGATAGTGAAAGGGTAGTATTGAATTCGTACGTGTTTAATGGTCATCGTGAATAGGAAACAAGGATTTTTGTTACAATGGATGAATCTATATTTTATAGAATATCATTGACATTTTAAAATGGAGGATGATCGTTGTATTTTATAAATCAAAGGATTCTATTATGGAAGATTAAAAATATTTTAGATTAGGTGACATAAATTCTTCAACAGAGTTTCAGTTTACAAGTCCGATTCAAAAGAATTGCATAAAAGAACTAGGTATGAGGTTAATAGCAGTTTGACCTAATGAACTCTCATACGAACATGTACGTTCTTTGCTATGTGAAGCATTGACTGTTTGAATGCAAAATTTTGTGTTTATTTTGTGGATACATAAATAGAAATGCTTAAATAAATGGATGAAGAGTGGAGTTGTAAAGATGGGGAATATGATATTTTTATATTTTTACCTCCCAATATATAAGAGATAAATGTGGTAAGAACTAGTGAAGCTTTATAACCTGTAATTTGAACGGACACTGTAATAATGCTTAACTAAGTTGTAGTTGGAACCTATAATGTTATGAAGAAGACATAATAAGCATGTTTTAGATATTAGCAAGATGTCGATATCTGGTTGGGTTGATATGTAAAATGTTTAGAATCTTAAGATAATGATTGACATGTTTATCTTCTTGTATGTGGAAGAGGAAAAAGTATGGTTACAAGAAAATATG